>OX030944.1:10600000-10775491 GCA_943735885.1 Stelis phaeoptera | reverse complement strand
TAACCTAACCCTAACCTAACCCTAACCTAACCTAACCTAACCCTAACCCTAACCCTAACCTAACCCTAACCTAACCCTAACCTAACCCTAACCTAACCCTAACCCTAACCTAACCCTAACCCTAACCCTAACCTAACCCTAACCCTAACCTAACCTAACCCTCCTAACCCTAAAACCCTAACCCTAACCCTAACCCTAACCCTAACCCTAACCCTAACCCTAACCCTAACCCTAACCCTAACCCTAACCCTAACCCTAACCCTAACCCTAACCCTAACCTAACCCTAACCCTAACCCTAACCCTAACCCTAACCCTAACCCTAACCCTAACCCTAACCCTAACCCTAACCCTAACCCTAACCCTAACCCTAACCCTAACCCTAACCCTAACCCTAACCCTAACCCTAACCCTAACCTAACCCTAACCCTAACCCTAACCCTAACCTAACCCTAACCCTAACCCTAACCCTAACCCTAACCTAACCCTAACCTAACCCTAACCCTAACCCTAACCCTAACCCTAACCCTAACCCTAACCCTAACCCTAACCCTAACCTAACCCTAACCTAACCCTAACCTAACCCTAACCTAACCCTAACCTAACCCTAACCTAACCCTAACCTAACCCTAACCTAACCCTAACCTAACCCTAACCTAACCCTAACCTAACCCTAACCCTAACCCTAACCCTAACCCTAACCCTAACCCTAACCCTAACCCTAACCTAACCCTAACCCTAACCCTAACCTAACCCTAACCTAACCCTAACCCTAACCCTAACCCTAACCCTAACCCTAACCCTAACCCTAACCTAACCCTAACCTAACCCTAACCCTAACCCTAACCCTAACCTAACCCTAACCCTAACCCTAACCCTAACCCTAACCTAACCCTAACCTAACCCTAACCCTAACCCTAACCCTAACCCTAACCCTAACCCTAACCCTAACCCTAACCCTAACCCTAACCCTAACCCTAACCCTAACCCTAACCCTAACCTAACCCTAACCCTAACCCTAACCCTAACCTAACCCTAACCCTAACCCTAACCCTAACCCTAACCCTAACCTAACCCTAACCTAACCCTAACCCTAACCCTAACCCTAACCTAACCCTAACCCTAACCCTAACCCTAACCCTAACCCTAACCTAACCCTAACCCTAACCCTAACCCTAACCCTAACCTAACCCTAACCCTAACCCTAACCCTAACCTAACCCTAACCTAACCCTAACCTAACCCTAACCCTAACCCTAACCTAACCCTAACCCTAACCTAACCCTAACCTAACCCTAACCCTAACCTAACCTAACCCTAACCTAACCCTAACCCTAACCCTAACCCTAACCTAACCCTAACCCTAACCCTAACCTAACCCTAACCCTAACCCTAACCCTAACCCTAACCCTAACCCTAACCCTAACCCTAACCCTAACCTAACCCTAACCCTAACCCTAACCTAACCCTAACCCTAACCCTAACCCTAACCCTAACCCTAACCTAACCCTAACCTAACCCTAACCCTAACCCTAACCCTAACCCTAACCCTAACCCTAACCTAACCCTAACCCTAACCTAACCCTAACCTAACCCTAACCTAACCCTAACCCTAACCCTAACCTAACCCTAACCCTAACCCTAACCTAACCCTAACCTAACCCTAACCCTAACCTAACCCTAACCTAACCCTAACCCTAACCCTAACCTAACCCTAACCCTAACCTAACCCTAACCTAACCCTAACCTAACCCTAACCTAACCCTAACCTAACCCTAACCCTAACCTAACCCTAACCTAACCCTAACCCTAACCTAACCCTAACCTAACCCTAACCTAACCCTAACCCTAACCCTAACCCTAACCCTAACCTAACCCTAACCTAACCCTAACCTAACCCTAACCCTAACCCTAACCCTAACCCTAACCCTAACCCTAACCCTAACCTAACCCTAACCCTAACCCTAACCCTAACCTAACCCTAACCCTAACCTAACCCTAACCTAACCCTAACCTAACCCTAACCTAACCCTAACCCTAACCCTAACCCTAACCTAACCCTAACCCTAACCCTAACCTAACCCTAACCTAACCTAACCCTAACCTAACCCTAACCCTAACCTAACCCTAACCCTAACCCTAACCTAACCCTAACCTAACCCTAACCTAACCCTAACCCTAACCCTAACCCTAACCCTAACCTAACCCTAACCCTAACCTAACCCTAACCTAACCCTAACCCTAACCTAACCCTAACATGTATACCTAACCCCTAACATGTATACCTAACCCCTAACATGTATACCTAACCCCTAACATGTATACCTAACCCCTAACATGTATACCTAACCCCTAACATGTATACCTAACCCCTAACATGTATACCTAACCCCTAACATGTATACCTAACCCCTAACATGTATACCTAACCCCTAACATGTATACCTAACCCCTAACATGTATACCTAACCCCTAACATGTATACCTAACCCCTAACATGTATACCTAACCCCTAACATGTATACCTAACCCCTAACATGTATACCTAACCCCTAACATGTATACCTAACCCCTAACATGTATACCTAACCCCTAACATGTATACCTAACCCCTAACATGTATACCTAACCCCTAACATGTATACCTAACCCCTAACATGTATACCTAACCCCTAACATGTATACCTAACCCCTAACATGTATACCTAACCCCTAACATGTATACCTAACCCCTAACATGTATACCTAACCCCTAACATGTATACCTAACCCCTAACATGTATACCTAACCCCTAACATGTATACCTAACCCCTAACATGTATACCTAACCCCTAACATGTATACCTAACCCCTAACATGTATACCTAACCCCTAACATGTATACCTAACCCCTAACATGTATACCTAACCCCTAACATGTATACCTAACCCCTAACATGTATACCTAACCCCTAACATGTATACCTAACCCCTAACATGTATACCTAACCCCTAACATGTATACCTAACCCCTAACATGTATACCTAACCCCTAACATGTATACCTAACCCCTAACATGTATACCTAACCCCTAACATGTATACCTAACCCCTAACATGTATACCTAACCCCTAACATGTATACCTAACCCCTAACATGTATACCTAACCCCTAACATGTATACCTAACCCCTAACATGTATACCTAACCCCTAACATGTATACCTAACCCCTAACATGTATACCTAACCCCTAACATGTATACCTAACCCCTAACATGTATACCTAACCCCTAACATGTATACCTAACCCCTAACATGTATACCTAACCCCTAACATGTATACCTAACCCCTAACATGTATACCTAACCCCTAACATGTATACCTAACCCCTAACATGTATACCTAACCCCTAACATGTATACCTAACCCCTAACATGTATACCTAACCCCTAACATGTATACCTAACCCCTAACATGTATACCTAACCCCTAACATGTATACCTAACCCCTAACATGTATACCTAACCCCTAACATGTATACCTAACCCCTAACATGTATACCTAACCCCTAACATGTATACCTAACCCCTAACATGTATACCTAACCCCTAACATGTATACCTAACCCCTAACATGTATACCTAACCCCTAACATGTATACCTAACCCCTAACATGTATACCTAACCCCTAACATGTATACCTAACCCCTAACATGTATACCTAACCCCTAACATGTATACCTAACCCCTAACATGTATACCTAACCCCTAACATGTATACCTAACCCCTAACATGTATACCTAACCCCTAACATGTATACCTAACCCCTAACATGTATACCTAACCCCTAACATGTATACCTAACCCCTAACATGTATACCTAACCCCTAACATGTATACCTAACCCCTAACATGTATACCTAACCCCTAACATGTATACCTAACCCCTAACATGTATACCTAACCCCTAACATGTATACCTAACCCCTAACATGTATACCTAACCCCTAACATGTATACCTAACCCCTAACATGTATACCTAACCCCTAACATGTATACCTAACCCCTAACATGTATACCTAACCCCTAACATGTATACCTAACCCCTAACATGTATACCTAACCCCTAACATGTATACCTAACCCCTAACATGTATACCTAACCCCTAACATGTATACCTAACCCCTAACATGTATACCTAACCCCTAACATGTATACCTAACCCCTAACATGTATACCTAACCCCTAACATGTATACCTAACCCCTAACATGTATACCTAACCCCTAACATGTATACCTAACCCCTAACATGTATACCTAACCCCTAACATGTATACCTAACCCCTAACATGTATACCTAACCCCTAACATGTATACCTAACCCCTAACATGTATACCTAACCCCTAACATGTATACCTAACCCCTAACATGTATACCTAACCCCTAACATGTATACCTAACCCCTAACATGTATACCTAACCCCTAACATGTATACCTAACCCCTAACATGTATACCTAACCCCTAACATGTATACCTAACCCCTAACATGTATACCTAACCCCTAACATGTATACCTAACCCCTAACATGTATACCTAACCCCTAACATGTATACCTAACCCCTAACATGTATACCTAACCCCTAACATGTATACCTAACCCCTAACATGTATACCTAACCCCTAACATGTATACCTAACCCCTAACATGTATACCTAACCCCTAACATGTATACCTAACCCCTAACATGTATACCTAACCCCTAACATGTATACCTAACCCCTAACATGTATACCTAACCCCTAACATGTATACCTAACCCCTAACATGTATACCTAACCCCTAACATGTATACCTAACCCCTAACATGTATACCTAACCCCTAACATGTATACCTAACCCCTAACATGTATACCTAACCCCTAACATGTATACCTAACCCCTAACATGTATACCTAACCCCTAACATGTATACCTAACCCCTAACATGTATACCTAACCCCTAACATGTATACCTAACCCCTAACATGTATACCTAACCCCTAACATGTATACCTAACCCCTAACATGTATACCTAACCCCTAACATGTATACCTAACCCCTAACATGTATACCTAACCCCTAACATGTATACCTAACCCCTAACATGTATACCTAACCCCTAACATGTATACCTAACCCCTAACATGTATACCTAACCCCTAACATGTATACCTAACCCCTAACATGTATACCTAACCCCTAACATGTATACCTAACCCCTAACATGTATACCTAACCCCTAACATGTATACTGCCCCTGTCTGTAACTGCCCCTGTCTGTAACTGCCCCTGTCTGTAACTGCCCCTGTCTGTAACTGCCCCTGTCTGTAACTGCCCCTGTCTGTAACTGCCCCTGTCTGTAACTGCCCCTGTCTGTAACTGCCCCTGTCTGTAACTGCCCCTGTCTGTAACTGCCCCTGTCTGTAACTGCCCCTGTCTGTAACGCCTCGGTTGTCGCCTCGGTTGTCGCCTCGGTTGTCGCCTCGGTTGTCGCCTCGGTTGTCGCCTCGGTTGTCGCCTCGGTTGTCGCCTCGGTTGTCGCCTCGGTTGTCGCCTCGGTTGTCGCCTCGGTTGTCGCCTCGGTTGTCGCCTCGGTTGTCGCCTCGGTTGTCGCCTCGGTTGTCGCCTCGGTTGTCGCCTCGGTTGTCGCCTCGGTTGTCGCCTCGGTTGTCGCCTCGGTTGTCGCCTCGTTGCCTTTGCCTTTGCCTTTGCCTTTGCCTTTGCCTTTGCCTTTGCCTTTGCCTTTGCCTTTGCCTTTGCCTTTGCCTTTGCCTTTGCCTTTGCCTTTGCCTTTGCCTTTGCCTTTGCCTTTGCCTTTGCCTTTGCCTTTGCCTTTGCCTTTGCCTTTGCCTTTGCCTTTGCCTTTGCCTTTGCCTTTGCCTTTGCCTTTGCCTTTGCCTTTGCCTTTGCCTTTGCCTTTGCCTTTGCCTTTGCCTTTGCCTTTGCCTTTGCCTTTGCCTTTGCCTTTGCCTTTGCCTTTGCCTTTGCCTTTGCCTTTGCCTTTGCCTTTGCCTTTGCCTTTGCCTTTGCCTTTGCCTTTGCCTTTGCCTTTGCCTTTGCCTTTGCCTTTGCCTTTGCCTTTGCCTTTGCCTTTGCCTTTGCCTTTGCCTTTGCCTTTGCCTTTGCCTTTGCCTTTGCCTTTGCCTTTGCCTTTGCCTTTGCCTTTGCCTTTGCCTTTGCCTTTGCCTTTGCCTTTGCCTTTGCCTTTGCCTTTGCCTTTGCCTTTGCCTTTGCCTTTGCCTTTGCCTTTGCCTTTGCCTTTGCCTTTGCCTTTGCCTTTGCCTTTGCCTTTGCCTTTGCCTTTGCCTTTGCCTTTGCCTTTGCCTTTGCCTTTGCCTTTGCCTTTGCCTTTGCCTTTGCCTTTGCCTTTGCCTTTGCCTTTGCCTTTGCCTTTGCCTTTGCCTTTGCCTTTGCCTTTGCCTTTGCCTTTGCCTTTGCCTTTGCCTTTGCCTTTGCCTTTGCCTTTGCCTTTGCCTTTGCCTTTGCCTTTGCCTTTGCCTTTGCCTTTGCCTTTGCCTTTGCCTTTGCCTTTGCCTTTGCCTTTGCCTTTGCCTTTGCCTTTGCCTTTGCCTTTGCCTTTGCCTTTGCCTTTGCCTTTGCCTTTGCCTTTGCCTTTGCCTTTGCCTTTGCCTTTGCCTTTGCCTCACTCAGAACCGACCTGTCAAAAACCTAACCACTTGCCACACACCGTGACGGATCCACCAACCTCAAATAAATCACATACTAGCCTTTTACAAAACACAAAACAGACAATTACAATAACCGCATCGCAAACAAAAAACAATACGTCACATCTTTCACAAACCTCCAGCACTAAAACATACACGAAAATTAACAAAAACACAATGCTCTCACGACCGACCTGTCAAAATACTACGCACTTTTACGAGCGACCACGAAAATGGCAACCGGAAAAGAACACGCACCGACCGAATCGACTATCAGGAGTACCAACTCGTAAAATGTAACAAACATACATTAAAAGAGCGTGTGTTTCACATCTGAATATATACGATACTGCGAAATATATCTGGATAATGAATTAAATTTAATATTACAGTTATTTCCAGAAATTTTATATATCCCGATCTGTTACAAAATTCATTTTGAACAATACCAATGAACGCAATTTAGTTTAATTACTTCAGAAATACCGCCGCTAGACGGCCGTACCATTTGTGTGATTGTGCACTGGATAGTTCCTGAATTATGGAAACTATCGCTTCTTGGGATTTGTGGGGGTACTATACTCGTTGAAATTTGAACGTAGAGCAGCATGCGTTTACCACAAATACCGATAAATGGCTTATTTTCTATTAAAAGAAAAAAAAACCTGATTTTTCGATATTTTTTTTTTGGTTTTATCAATTGCGCCGTGTGCTACTAGATTGCACTACTTGTACCGTTTCTCGGTTTCTATCGTCTTTGCCACCGCCAGATGACACCACCTCTTCTGTTGTGCTGCAGGCAGGAGCTCTCGTCAAATCAAACTACTGTTTATATGCAATGCAGCTTTTTTTTTATTTTTTATTTTTTATCCATCTTTCTATTATTCATTCTTACTTATATTTGCTTTTAAATATGACATACATGTAGATGATAACATTCAATGTATCTGATATTATAAAGAAAAAGAAAATAAAAAAAAAAAACGAATGAAATAAAAACACGAAAATTCTAGGGACGTTATACAAGCAGGATTGCGCGCAATATTTGTGGTTTCAAATCAAGTTACTTGCGGCAGTGTGAAGAAGGAAAAAAAAAAAAGAACAACACATTCTTCTTGCAGTCAACTTTTATTATATAATACTATTATGCCGTATTCCAGTTACACAATTTCAAGTGTTCAAAGTTCTATACGTCATATAGACAAATACGTAATTAACAGCGTGTTTTGTACGTTTCTGTCTATACGTGTACGCTTTGGCATACACCTGTGCGCATACTGACGCGTGTTAAATTTGCCTTTATATTGTATTTATATATTTTTTTTTTTTCTTTATATTTATATGAATATTTTTATTTATATTTATATTTATAATCATATATATATATTTATATTTATCATTTATATTTATATTTATATTTGTATTTATAATGTATTTATATTTATAGTCGACTGTATTATCAATATACAAATAATGGAAGACATTCTAGCACCTAGTAGTGCCATTCAAAAAAAAAAAAAAAAAAAACAATTTCTTACCTAGAACACTCTTGTAATATTTGCTTGTCGTAAAGTTGAATTTTTTTTTTTTTTTTCTATATAGTAGTTTCACACGCAACCGACGCTATTGACGTAGCGTTCGAAGCGATACATCATTAATCGCAGTATGTCAACGATGTATGTATATATATGTATATATACGGGCTGCGATACGCGTAATAATGATATAGTAAAACTTTCGTTCACACCTGTGATTCGTCTTCTTTTATGTTTCTTATTACCGTTTAGTTTGGCTATTCGAACGATAACGAGGACGCATTGCGACGTTTCGTGGTACCGACGCGTGCGACAGAGACGATAAGACACACGCGCACGCATATACATATGTATGTATGTACATACTCCGCGTTTGATTTTCGCTTTCATGATCGTGTCAATTTTCCGCTGATCATTCATTTTTTTTTTCCACCATCAATCATCGTGCAAAAAGAAAAAAGAAAAAAAAAGTTGTACAAAATCCAGACATACGGATACACAAGTATTTGATACGCCCGCACACGACGTCGGATATGTTACAGGATATATGTATATATCGCAAGTGCAGAATTTTCATAAATTCTACATCACTATATTCCTCACGTTGATAAAAGTTGATAACAAGTGAACGGTAATAACAGCGGTTCAATTTTGTGTGTTCTTTGATATTTCGTTGTTTCAAATACGCGATATTGCAACAAAACCGTTCTCCGTCTTTTCCCGGTTACGGAGCTCGTTGGCACATACGGTTCTTCAAAAAAAAAAAAAAAAAAGAAAGAAAGAAAAAAAGAAAAATACACAATAATAAGAACAAGAACGTTTTCAAATGGCAGAAAAATGGAAAAAGAAGTTTTTTTGCGTGATCGTAAATGATACTTCTGAAATATGTACATATATATATACATATATGTAGATTTTTTTTTTTTTTTTGTTCGTTCGCTTGTGTTATCATCGCTTCTAGCCTGTTTTGAGCGTATCACGAGTTACGAACGATTTGATCGATTCGTTAGGAGAATTAGATTCGATATGGTACGATTAGGAAATATTCACAAGTTTCCCACAACAGAAATTTACAATCGTAATATATGTGTGCGTGTGTGTGTTCGTGGGTAAGTGAGTGGATGGGTGGGTGCGTGCTTATAATTGTAGGACCCTCGATCAACATTGATATTGTATATTTGTATATGTACATTCCTATGAGTTCGCGCGTATGTAGAGTAATTATGCGTGCACGTGTATTCGCGTCGAATAAATGACGGTTATACACGCGTATTTATACATATATGTATAAACCTCGATTGCATTCTTCGACGGAGACCCCACACACACACGCGCGCGCGCACACACGCACACATACGCGCGCGCACGCATTCGTTCATTCATTCATTCGTACGCACATATTCGTCAAATTCAAGCATTCAATTGATCAACTAGTATACCATTTTTTCATGTAATTGTTTCATAGAAACGACAACGCTAAATTCATTTCAAAAAGTTAATGTGTGTACGCATATGCGTAAGTGTATTTAAAAATGTAGGTGTAAGTTTATGCGTGTGTAATTAATTTAAATAAAGTCACGCGAGCGATTTTGCAAAGATATTGGCGAAAGTTGTGACCAATAAGGTGAAGAAATAATAAGAAGGACGACTGGCGTCACCACAAAATTTGATCTCCATTTCTTCTGGATGGTAGTTGATACATTTTGGCGGCCTCCGACGATACAAGCGTTCTCTTCTCGCGATGCAAGCCCCGGGCTCGGTGATAGCTTCTATAGGTTCGATGCTCAACTGTTTACTTCCACACGGACATAACGTGTCCACCACCAGCAGGATTAAATTGGTATGTCGAATCTTCTGTACGCTGAACGGTCTGAAAATATAACGTTTGCAAAATTATCGTCGAATCGTTAAGATTAACGATCATCTACGACATCTTTGTCGACCCTGCTTACGGGGCCGGGCGGGTGGGCTGCTGTTTATACGCATAAACATATACATACAGTGGGTAACAAAAGTAAGTAAACACCTGGCGTTTGCAGCAAAGAAGCATTTGTATCAAAGTCAATATGTAACTTTATAAAACAAATTGCATATCTGCTGAAACTACATGAAATAATCTACATAACTATGCTGATAAAATATTCATTAGTGTTGGATTTCTTCGTAAAAAAAAAGAAAGATTCACGATATGCAACGAATACACGTTCCAAAAGTAAGTAAACACGACCTACATTGCTCGATAACTTTTTAATCCTTCCGATTTTGTAATTTTTTTATAAACAATTCTTACAGATCCTTTTATTCCTAATAAGAATTCGCAAACTGTTTCTTTGCAGTGATTATAGTTTTTAAGAAAACTTGACTTAAAGAAAAATTGTAAATTTTCAACTTTGGAAATGTTTCACAGCCTTATAGTTGCTTTTATGCAGTTCACTTTTGTACCAAACTATTCGGTAGCCTCTCCCAAATAAAATGATATAAATTGTGATTACATTGTAATTATTTAAATATGCTTAAATGTCAATGGAAGTGAGGAAGAAACCCAAGACGCGGCGATGTCTGCTGATATTTTTTCATTTATTTCAATGACTAAGAGCCTAGGATAAATTCTAATCAGTTCATGTGAAAGAGTAAAGATTTCAGTTAAAAAAAGTAGCCCACGAAACTGACAAATCGTGTTGTGTTTTGAGTACATGTGTCAAACTTTTTGGTAAAATTATCGCAACAGATTCGGTAAACATTCGCAGAAGACAAACGATCGTCAGCGATGAGTATCACTGTCGTTACGCTGTGAAGTTGTTACATTTTTGTTTATTCTTGACAAATGAATGCAGGAATCATCATTAAACGTGTTACCGTTCTAGTGTTTGAGTGCATTTATAAAATATTAGTAAAATTATACTTAAATTTAAAGGTAAACAAAACAAAAATGTAACAACTTCACAGCGTAACGACAGTGATACTCATCGCTGACGATCGTTTGTCTTCTGCGAATGTTTACCGAATCTGTTGCGATAATTTTACCAAAAAGTTTGACACATGTACTCAAAACACAACACGATTTGTCAGTTTCGTGGGCTACTTTTTTTAACTGAAATCTTTACTCTTTCACATGAACTGATTAGAATTTATCCTAGGCTCTTAGTCATTGAAATAAATGAAAAAATATCAGCAGACATCGCCGCGTCTTGGGTTTCTTCCTCACTTCCATTGACATTTAAGCATATTTAAATAATTACAATGTAATCACAATTTATATCATTTTATTTGGGAGAGGCTACCGAATAGTTTGGTATAAAAGTGAACTGCATAAAAGCAACTATAAGGCTGTGAAACATTTCCAAAGTTGAAAATTTACAATTTTTCTTTAAGTCAAGTTTTCTTAAAAACTATAATCACTGCAAAGAAACAGTTTGCGAATTCTTATTAGGAATAAAAGGATCTGTAAGAATTGTTTATAAAAAAATTACAAAATCGGAAGGATTAAAAAGTTATCGAGCAATGTAGGTCGTGTTTACTTACTTTTGGAACGTGTATTCGTTGCATATCGTGAATCTTTCTTTTTTTTTACGAAGAAATCCAACACTAATGAATATTTTATCAGCATAGTTATGTAGATTATTTCATGTAGTTTCAGCAGATATGCAATTTGTTTTATAAAGTTACATATTGACTTTGATACAAATGCTTCTTTGCTGCAAACGCCAGGTGTTTACTTACTTTTGTTACCCACTGTATAATAATACTACGTATCAAAGTCGGGTACGTACTTCACGCTCTAACGTGAATATATATTCTACTGGGTACACGCTATGCCTGATACGTGCACGGTTGATTAACTGACTATCAACAAGCTGAAACGTCGCATAAGGAATCGGATTTATCGCTGTGTTTCACTCCATCGTGATTTGCGTGTTCAACGATTTCCCTTGTCACGTTTCGGCTCGTTGGTACTCTGCCAATTGACCGTGCACCTACAGTTGGTAATGTACGTTATATGTATATATTTATACGTACAACGTCCAGTACTCACTGACGCGTGCGTGCATAGTTGAACGTTTTTTTTTTTTTTTTTTTTTTTCTATTTTCTTTCGCAGCACTATTTTATACTTAGACGTACCTTTCGCAGCCGGTGACATGGCAGTTGGTTAACTTTCCCTTCAAAGGATTGCTTTGTCCACTGGTATTGAGCCTTTCCGGCTGCAAAATATAAAGATCGGTCTTCTTTTCGCACAACCTTAGTTTCCTTGGCGGATAATACGTGGACGTAGCTCTGGTTGTAACCGGAGAGACAGGAGTCGCGGTAGCGATCGCAGGAACTTTGGGAAACTGTTCGTTCTCCTGGAAGTTCGGATCGTCCGTCGAGTCTATGGGAGCGAACGACTCGAACTCGTGCGCTTCGCCTCCAACGGTATCGGTAAAGATCGAATCGTCTGAAATTACGTGGCTACGTTACTCGATGCTTTGACGAGTGCGATCGTGAACGTTATTCGAGACATTCGACTTAATTTCTTTCAAACGTTTCGTTTAAATTATTATTTCACCCATAATAACGTTAGCTTGGATACAAACGAAACGTAGCATTGCATTGCGTCGGGTCGTGAAGAAATTCCTTTCGAACATGGTTCTCACCGGATGAAATCGAATAGCATGTATCTGATGCGTGTAGTGCAGCTGACATCGTTTTAACGATCGATTATTATTTGTCGACCGATGCCTTTGAATATTTCCGAATTTGTTCGTTTCGTCTGCCAAACGATGCAAGGGCGCAAAGGCTAAAGAGACCAAGGAAAGTTTGCTTACCGTCGAACGGCAGAGCGGATTCGTCGGCGAACGCGGCGCTGTATTGCCAGAAATCTTGAAAACTGAAAGCGAAAGCCGCGTTCCACACAAAATTCCCGAATATAGCGATCGTCGTCAGTATGGAGTCCGAGAATTTGGTCGGTGCTGCGGATTGTTGAGACTCTTGCGGACTGCATCGGCCCTGATAGTCGGTCACGGTTACTTTCCTGAAGCACACGCGGTTTACCGATGAATCTTTTCTTACTGGATTTTGCCGCGCAACGCGTATTTTCTTCGTTACGTTCAAACATTTGTACCTGTATATTCTATCTTGAACAAGAGAATCCATAATAGTACCATCTATTTCGCCGAAAAATTTTCCGGTATGCTCGTGACGTTCGCTGATTATAATAAATCCGTTATTGTCTAAGATGTAACAGTCCAGTTCCTCGGAAGCACAGTTTTTCTTGCAATTCGTACCGCTACACTGTAAACACCAATTTAAAGAAAGATCCAAACTAACTGAGAGCGATGATATTGAAATCGAAATAGAGGAAGGATGGCAGAGTGAATAGAAGACGGAACGAGACGGAATGAATGAAAGACAGAAAGAATGAAAGAAAAAAAAACAGAGAAAGAAAGAAAGGATGAAAGAAAAATAGAACGGCATAATTACCGACACACGAATGATATACATTACCGTAGAAGTGATATTAACAAAGTGGGAAGCCAAAGAGGAATGTTGAAACTGCAGGCCTACGACCGCTGCTGGTGCCCTGCTGTGTCCTTTCCCGATGAAAACCGCGTGAGTAGCGGTGACCAAAGGATTAGGATTATCGGCTGATAACGGTGCAAAAGTGGTATCGTGTAAAGACGAAAACAAACAAGACAAATAAGAATGATAATGTAATACTAGTTGGTAGCATGCGAGTTATACACAAATACATGAATATTTTAATCTCGCTGTTTCGCTTGACGAATCGTACAAGAAAAAGAAATACATATATATATATATACATATATATATATATATATATATATATATATATATATATATAATACATATAATACATATAACAATATATAATACATATATGTATACATATGTATATCCGCATGCATAGGCCGCCATTGTCCATACTCGTACATGTGTATCGTATGGTTTATACATATGTGTATCGTATATGTGTAGGATCGCGCCGTCAGAAGAGAAGATATGTACGTTTCTGTGTACAAGTACCTACCGGCGTCGAACGGTACGCTGAAAACGAAGCTTTCCGGTTCGATCGAATGTTGATCCACGGCGCGTTTGTACCAGGATGAATCCATGGCTCTTGCGTACTTCTCGGCGAATGGTCTATACAAAAAGGAGAAACGATCGATCGTTGGATCGTAATTTCGCAGATGGATAGCGAAAACGAAAAGTACGGTAGACTTCCTCCCGTGCAACGCAATTAATACGTTACGTGTTATAGAAAACTGTGTTGCACGAGTGTCTACTGTACTTTGCTACGCCGCGCCGCGCCGTGCCGTGCCGTAAACAAGAAATATACTGTATGCGGTTGTTCCAATTACAGAAGATGTTATGTTTTTAATTTATATTAAAGTGCTGTTAAATCGAAAAATTGAAACATTTACGGTTCATCGATGGTTTCTTCGCTTTGCTGATGCTCGTGCCAACGAAATAGACCGCTTCTGGTTGCGATGAAACTCCGCGTTACACCAAATCTGCCCTTTCCTTGACTGCAAATACAAAATCAGTTAGACGAAAGGAGAAACATGTTAATAAGGCGAGAAACAAGACGATAACGTGTATGTACAAATGAACGCTAGATATATCTTTCTTTTCATCTTTGACAAGTACAGGGTACGTCGCAAATGTATCTACTCTTTCGTTAACATCGATCAATCACCCGTGTAACGTAATGTAACGTGACGTGACGTGACGTGACGTGACGTATTATTTAACATTAGTCATTTTGCGATTATAACAAAATTTGAAAGATAACAAAAAAAAATTGCAGTTGCACCAGATGGGTCGCAAAGCGTACTGTTGTTTGGTCGATCGTTATCGATCAAAAACGTTAAAATAGACGAAAATAACGTCTAAAAGAATATTGGCCGATTGGCTGTTTCTTCGGATCAGACCATAAAACGGATGGTAAGAACGATATTTAGATAATTGTTATAAAGGTATGTCACAGTGCAATATCGACGAGTGCGCTTATACAAATAATTGTGCATAATGGATTACCTGTGCAGTAGAGCCATCAGTATGGCAATAGGGCTAGCGATGGAGACACACAATATAAAATGTAATAAAAATATGCAATAAAAGATAGGATTGTATGTGAAAGAGATTAACCGTTGCGCATAGTACGTGTCACATTTAACCAAATTATCAAATATACTCTAGAATAATCGTATGTACGTATGTATATATTATAATATGTATCTATGCTCATTTGCTTGAATATAGTCGTGTATGCGCATTAAATATTCTACACACTGCAAAGAAAGTTACATTTATTGTTAGTTTAATCCAATGTCCGAATTGATTTCGAGTTTCTTTCTTTCTTCTTTTCAGCAACCTTCGTGAAGGTAGGTCTCTTTCCTCGTTTTTTTCTTTTGTTCCTTTTCGGTTACTTCTTCTCATTCTTCTTCTTCTTCTTCTTCTTCTTCTTCTTCTTGTCTTTTTTTTTTTCTTCCCCATCAAAGACGATTCATGCATTCGTCCCTTCTTGATTATTATTCGCACTGTTATTTCGCGAAACCAACGGAGTGGTCTCTTGCGTGGGAAACACAAAGCGAATAGTTTTTCTCATCTCGGGATCAGCATCTCACTATTTTAAATAACATCGGATATGTTATATCGGTATCTTATCTTGTATCTTCTTCTTCTGCTTCTTCCTCTTCTCTTTCTTCTCCTTCTAATCGCGGCTCTTCCCTTGCCTTCCTTCCGTTCCCTTTCTAGCAAAGCAAGACGCGGCCTTGACTTTTATTCATTTGCGATTTTGTTCTTGTTCGCGTTTACGATGTCGTTGGCGACACGGCTATGCGAGACAACGGCAAAAGAAAAATGGAGGCATTCATATGCAATTCGATATCTGTTAAGATACGTTAATCGGTTAAATCAGTGCGTGACGCTTGAAAATACCGCGTGCTCATTGTGCATTGCAGTGCGTGATCGATACTGCCGCATTAATCATCTGTATATGTATATGTATGTGTGCGTGTGCGTGTGCGTGTGCGTGTGCGTGTGTATATTTAAGTGTGCACTGTATGAAGACATGCATCGGTAAATTACACTTACAAACTGCTTACCTTTGATTGTCCTCTTTATGCATTGCACCTCTTTTATCAAAGCCATCGGTGACCAAAGCATCTAACACAAGGGACTGCACTAACCTTTTGTCGCCTACAAAACGAATCATAATGTATTGTCGATTATACAATTTCGACGCGTTTACTTATGTATGTAGGGTAACTCTACACACTTGAATGGTATGTTCACTTACAGTAATACGCATCTTTATCAGGCTTGCTCGCTTGTTTGTGATGCGAGCTCGGACTCCTTGGTCTCAAGGACATCCATTTCCACCCCGGTCTTCGCGTTCGTGCCAAGAAATGGAGAACGCGTTCTTCGGGGGAAGAGAACCATTTTTCGGAAGCCGAACTATATTCACAGTACACCCAATCTGGATGCACCTTCCAATTACTTCCCTTAAAATATTCAGTTACTGCAAATGCAAAACATTCGTAAAATTTGTATTAGTTTTGTTCTGAGGCCTCTTTTAATAAAACTGACAAGTTTCTCGTCGTCATTGTCGTCGTTATCGTCGTACGTCTGGTACCGGAATCAGTTACAGTAGTAATAGTATAGTTATCTATAGTAATAATACTACTACTAGTTGCAGTAGCAGTACATAGTAGTAGTAGTAGTAGTAGTAGTAGTAAGTAGTAGTAGTAGTAGTAGTAGTAGTAGTAAGTAGTAGTGGTAGTAGTAGTAGTAGTAGTAGTAGTAGTAGTAGTAGTAGTAGTAGTAGTAGTAGTAGTAGTAGTAAGTAGTAGTAGTAGTAGTAGTAGTAGTAGTAATAATAGTAATAGTCGTAACGATGGTAGTAGTGGTAGTAACGGCAGTAAAAAGAGACTGTTTTAAATCCAACTTACCATTTATTATAGCGTGTTTGATTTCTTGTTCGGCCGACACTTCAAACATGCCGTAACCCTCGGGCAATGCTAATCCCAATGAAAACGGAGTTCCTTCTATCGGCTCATAAAAGTAATTGTGCCGTCTAATGGTAACTCGTCTCTGTGTGTATGTGTATGTGTGCGTATCAACAGAAATAAAAGCATCTACGTTAAAGAACATGACGAATAATCGTGTTTGGAAAGAATTCGTTGAAACATTAAAAATCTAATATTCGATATACGGTGTAAGTAACAAAGATGCGACCCTCCTCCTGGAGGGAGGAAACTTGATATTTGTCGCTTCCTGAAATACAATCAATTTTCCGTAACCGACTGCACGATCGATTATCTCGTAAACGTAGGTTTTATCATTTTCTCGTCTTCCTTTAACGTGGTACGAACAACTAATTGTTCGTGCAACCGTGCAGCTAGGTCGTTATCGAACAAATTCATTTATCGCAGGACCTATTAACAAATGTTTATCGTCTTTTATTCACGCGTGAACATGCAGCTTCGTTACCGACGCGACTCGACGCGACTCGAATCAACTGGTCGCATCAACGAGTACCTACGTATTTACGTACCAAAGTACAATTAATTTGAATCCGGGAAAAATAAAAGCGTCAAGTGGAAGCTACAGGTAGTGAAGAAGGGGGTAGTGGGAACAGAATGAAGAGGAAGATACGATGGGACAAAGATAAACGACGCGAGGAACATTGAGTGTTTTCAATTCTCTTCGACTTACCATGTGGTCGAAATGAATTTTAATCGCAAAATCGGTTTCTCCCTCTTTCTGATCGATCATATCGTGCCTCAGCTAAAAAAAGAAAAAAAAAACAAACAAATGCCAATTACAGTAGATGTAGGACTAAATTTTTCCTCTATTTCCGGCCTGAATAACATCTAAGTATATAGTATGTTCTATGATATCCATTCGAGAAATAAGCGTTTATTTTGAATAAGCAAAGTATTATTGTATATCGTGTATGTGCGCGTTAATAATGTAATGCTTCAAAGTATCCAAGTTGTTCGAAATACTTATTTTTCTTTTAAAGAAATTCAAAAGAAATTTATTTCTTTCATTTCTGTTCTATGATAATATAAATAATGTTCGTAATCGGAGCGATAGTGTGAACGAATAACGCTAAATAATTGACAATTCTCTGTGTGTATGAATGCATCTACTCACGTCCAAAAGAAGAGAATTGTTCAATGGGTGGAACGGTCCATCGTATTCTGCCAGTTCGACTTCCGACAAATCCACGCTAATGTACGTGGGCATTAACGTTTCCTCGTACTGTAACGAAGAAACCGACCCGATCGTCGTTTTATTTTCACTGAGAAATCCATTAACGAAATCGCAATTTATCGTATGTACTTACGTCTGCGTTCCCTGGCTGCGTCGCGTCGACGTGAAAACAGGAATCGTATCGGTAAAGATAGCAAAGATGACCAGCTTGTTTCGAAGCTGTTTCGCTTCGAAGAAAGTTACTACTCACCAGTGGTCGTAGATCCGGATGGTACAATACGCGACCGTTATTATCGACGATAAACGAGTATCCGTTCACACCCAACTACGAACCAACAAAATCAGCAATAGTCAACAACGGATTTGAGGCGTCGATGTTTATTTGAACAGACAGTAATAATGGTGTAACGTAACGGTATCAAATTAATGATTAAGTGAATAACAACGTGTGTCGGATACCTTGTACGGAGGGACCAGTTTCTGAATTTCTTCTATTGGTACATCGGTACCCACGATACCTAACAAATTGGCAGTTTTCACCTGTAAACGAGCAGTACACAATTATAGCGAATACGTTGATTCTTCGAAGAAACAATACAGGGACGCGTGTACGTATATTCTTACGTCTATGTACGAATACATAATAGAACCACGTAAATGGTGAACAATAAAGGGCGGGGGGGGGGGGGGGCGGGAGGGGGTTAGATATCGAATGCGCTGTAACGTTAACTAGCAAAGGCACGATAGGTTCAAGATAAAATTTGCTCACCGTATGATTTCGGCGATCTAAAATGGGTGCTGTAACCGAGGTCATTAATTGTCCAACGTTTTCTTTACCGTATCTGCCGCTCTGAGAAACAATAAAAATTCATCGAACAACATTCTTACGTACGTGAAGAAAAGGTGTAATTAAGTGACTAACAAACGAAGAAAATCCTGGATTCGATACATACCTTTCCGCCAACGTAGACCGGACTCCAGTGAATAGGGTGATCGTGCTGATACAGCACCATTGGTCGCGCCAGCACTTTTATGTATTCGAAAACTTTACTCTTGATATCTTCGAAATCGGTGATTCTCGTGTAAAATCCTGGAAAACGACGAAACGAATGATATCGAGAACGATCAACGCAAGGAGAAAAAAGGAAAGAAAGAAAGAAAGAAAGTAAGTAAGTAAGTAAGAAAGAAAGAAGGAAAGAAAGAACCCGAAAATGGCGCACCTTTGTTCGCGCATGCTGCGTTTCGCAATTCTGGGCTCTTGTCACCACCGATGAGATAGGTGAAAATACGGACAGGCATATGGGGCCAATTGTACCGTTTAATCACATCCGTAGGCAAACCTGTGTTGTCGGAGGTAATTAACATAATAGCTTGATTGCACTGGCTTCCTTGACCGGTTCTGTTGTATCTATGGAGAATTTCAAAGGCCGTCCCGAGAGCAGCCGATATGTTAGTCGGCGTGTCTTCGTGTTTCATCGAACCAACCGCCACTTTTAGATCGTGCAGATTTTCCGGTGATGCTTGAACCAAGCTATCCTTGAAGCATTGAACGATCTCTTCCGCGGTGTCGCCGTAACGATAAACGTTCACGTAATCATCGGGCCCCAGAGTGTCCAGTATAGTTTTAGCGGTTGTTACGGTCAAACGTTTATTTTTTTCGGTAGCGTAACAGTCCGTATCAATCAGTATAGCCAAATCTTTCGGGCTGTTTGCTGCGCCAACGAACCAATTGGAAACTCGAAAGTCATACACGTCTCGAGCGACTCGATTCGCTTGATTTGCAGCGTTGTTTGTTCGATCTTTCATTGGTGGCCATGAAGTAGCTGTAGGCGAAAAACGACAGTACAACAATACGACAATTCGACAATTCGCTGATATCCATCGGTCGTTGAAAATATCGCGGCGGCAACTCAGCTTATCGTTTCCACCAATTGTTCAGAAAAAAAAAAAAAAATATGACACAACGTGTTATAGGAGAAGCTCCGCTTACCAGGAAAACGCCGTAAGAATCCCGATGTCGCCCCATAATATTGCCAGGATAGGGAAGGATCGCTTTCGTAATTATTAACGAACAATAGATCCAGATATTCGCTCCATTGGATAGCGGACGCTACTTCCTGATCTAAAACCAACAAACCCTTCGATTTCAATAATAAATTGTAAGTCGTTTAATCGTATACGAAACCTAGCTTACCCGAATTTTTTTTATCCCCCCCCCCCCCCCCCCCCCCCCACCCTCACTCTCACTCTCACTCTCTCTAATATAAATATATTTTACCGACTTTACTTACCGACATCTTTCACTCCAGCCGGTAATAAAACTGTCGAAAGAGTGGCGTTCACGGCCAAATGATCGAAGTGTCGGTTCGAAGAAAGAAAAGTTTCTTGACCGGTCCACGTTCTTCCATCGCCGGTAAAAATCGAGTCGAACCGTTGAGAAGCGTAATACTTTGGAGATACGTTTCCATCCCTAGGTGCCGAAACAGCCGCTTGTTCGGCACTTTCCACTAACCTCTACAACGGTTCCATAATTATTGTATCCGGACAACTCTAATCGAATTTCACGTAGCAAATCTAGTATACCTATATAGGTATATGTATCTGTGATCTACATACATATACGTATCTTGGTTCATCTTACCATCACGGCGTTCATTTTGAAATCCAGCATGTTTTTCACTTCTGCGGCCATATCTCGAACCAAAACGAGACCATCTTTTCTTTTAGCTTCAGCTTCCATGTCATAATATTTCTGTTGAATAAAGTGCAAAGAACAATCAAGATGTCGCTATTGTTGCAACATTTTTTCTTTATTTCCTTTTTCACCGAAAATACGGTTAAATCCGTCGACCGTGTTCCAACAAAATTTTTTCTCGACAATTAAATCTTCCTTTCGGAACACAATCTTTTTTACTTACCCGTTGTATCTCACTCATTTTTGTAACTTGTTTTCCAAACTCCCACAGATCTACGCCAAACTTCAATGCCCAGTTTTTCACCCTACAACATAAAATCCTACCGTTACATGCTTGCACACTGGTGTGTACTCACTCTACGTATATGGGATATTCCAGCGCCCATTCGTTTCTTTTCAACGGAACGCCTTCGTTCCAATCGTTTTTACTTTCATCCCGTCGACGCGACGTTGTTCGCTTCGAAAAACACCTGTCTGCCGTTGAAAAGTCCATATTTACCATTTCTATGCGACCAATCTAATCCAGACAATGACTAACATCGGTCAATCTTCTAAGAACCAACATTCTGCACGATGCGCGTAGCACGTAAACACGAGAACACTTGGATTTATGTGATGCACGTATACGAGTGCACGACGATTGTGAATCTCGTTAATCGACTATGTATGCGTAACTCGTTACGCGCCTGCGTCCTTTACTTAGTCTCCTCGTTTTGCTTCAAATTTTCCAACGCATACCTATTTTCTCTTTCGCACATACTCGGCTTGCAATACCGGACGCCTAAACGATAGATCATCTCGGAGCTCTTTTTTCATTTCGAATCGTTTGCCTCTCTTCTCTTCGTATTTATTGTTAGACGTGCAATATTTCCTTCATCTTTTGCCCCTCCCATTCATTCGTTCGTTCCTCCCTTCGTACAATGGTCAAAAAGTCAAAACATTGCAATTTCTTTTCAACTTTATGTTACACACATGCACACACGCGCGCGCGCGCGCGCACAGCTTTTTACTTAAAGTCTCGATCTACCCTAATCGTGATCGTGAATACTCGGCGCGTTCGACTTGCTTTTTTAATTGGTAGGAAAGTCTTTTACTGCACTCGTTTGTTAAACTCACAAGTTTCCTTGAAAATCTTGGCAAAATATCCACGCCCCTTTAACGAAACCCCCTAACCCTGAACTGTCTCTTTTTCACTTGCACTGACCGTTGCGTCATAGTTATATCGTAGATATATGTAATAATTACATGCGCTGGTTAATCATTTACAACAGAGTACCAAGAAACATGATATTATCTACTTACTCGTTGTGAGGTATATCCTCCTCCTGTTGATAACTCGACTGAATCCATGCGAGTAACAATACTCCATAGTGCACAAGTTTTTCAACGGACAGAAACATTTTTTCGTACGCTGTCAGCGATCAATGGAAGATAGGTAAACGATGAAAAGAACACGAACCAAGCGATCTTTTAAAGAAAATATACACGTTAATTCGAGACTGCTTCTCAACAAGAATTAGTCTTACCGCTCCCTCGTAGTAGCGATCGATCGGTCCGAGCACGCGAGTCAGCGTTACGTGCGTGAATTTACCGTTTCGGTGAAATCTTGTTTATTCTTACATATACATATATGTACAAATATATGTAGTAGTACATACGCATTCTTATACACATATACATACACGCACGCATACATATATGTATGTATGGAAATATACATGTATGCGCATATACATATGTATATACGTATGCACATGTATGTAGGTAACAGGAATTTTTAACGCTTCCGTAGACGCTAGTACGAAGAAACTTGCACGAATAATTATCCGCCTTATTTCATCTTCTTTCTTAAACATGCGCTTTGTAACGGACGAGCCAAAGTTAAATACTTTTAGGAAACGTTCAACTGTAAGACTATCGAACGAGTCTGTAAGTAGTCTGTCTGCCGTACTTTCCGACGAACACTTTTCTTTCGCGTTCGCGTCTGACTATCGCTGACCGATACTACTTTCTCGTCGTTACTTCTGGCTGACAATGAGTTCGAAATCGAACGTTATTTTAACGCGTCGCGTCGCGTCGTCGTCGATGCACCCATCGTTAGACTGAGCACGAAAGCGACGGCTACGACGTATGTACATTACTTGTACATATGTATATTGTCTGACGGAAACGACGACGCGTACCAACTGTATCGTGAAAGGTGGGTAATGAAATTTTGCTCAGCACATAACAATTCACCTGTAACGCGCAGATTGTCTTCGTTAATACTTGTCTGTTGACGATACCAATTCCTCCGAAAATCGAATCATCAAGGAAACGAATATGCTGTAATGTACGCGCGTACGCAAACGGCAAACACCCGATCGACCGATCGCTCGAAGGACCGAACGGATAGGCAGAAAACTAGAAAAACGACCCTACGTCGCTCTATCCGGCTGATAAATCAGCACTACGCTTTATTATCCTATTTTTTCAGTGTGATCTCACATTTTCCCAATTTCGAATAAACGAAACATCTTTCGATGTCCCTTGAACCCGATACGATTCGTTTGTGCACGATTCACGATTCACGATTGCACCACCGATTACCGCCTTGTCGCGCGATCTCTCAAGTATGTTCACACCGTAACGCGCACAGAACCCAAAAGAATGAAGGACGAGGGTGGGATAAGGGAGTACTTGCTGCGAGAAGAGGGAAACACCAGATGAAAGAGAGATGGAGAGAAAGAGAGTGCGCGCGCGCGTTCGTATGTATGTGAGTGGCTGTGTACGTGTGGGTGCACGAGAAAGATAGATGGTGAGAATGCGACGCATAAAGCTGGAAAGAGCAAGAAGGAGAATGCGAAGGAAATTGGAAAAAGCAGATGATAGAATGATCGAGTGTTCACACGCGATAAACGTTTAACGTATAATTCCATGCGAAAATAATCAATTTTAAGCGATATTTTACAGCTTGTTTTTCCTTGATGATACACGAAACTGCACGTGTCCATTTATATTGTATTTTCCCTCGTGAAAATCGAGCAAAGATGATGTACGAATCACTTCATAGCCGAAACGAAGGTGGCTGGCTGGTTGGGTGGTTGGCGCACGCGCATTACTCTTACTACGTCTATGCTCGAGTCGAATGTTTCAGAAGTTACGATATTCTAAGGGGTGCGAGCATATGTACTCGATATCGATACCACCCCGCTTAAGCCGACGAAGGTACGAAAAGATGGATAATTGACGGACACCGGGTAGTAGCAACCGGAATATAGAGATGTGTTGGTAATGGCAGTAGTACCGGGGTTGCCCATCGCGAGTAGAAATGACGTTGCTCACGGTAGCTCAACCCTAAGGTTCACGAGGATAGTAGTTAGTGGCTGCTATTACTACTACTTACTACTACTACTACTACTACTACTACTACTACTACTACTACTACTACTACTACTGCTACTACTACTTACTACTACTACTACTACTACTACTACTACTACTACTACTACCACTACTACTACTTACTACTACTACTACTACTACTACTACTATTGCCGCCACCACCACCACCTCCATCACCATTGCCTTCGCCGCTGCTGCTGCTACTGCCGTTACAATTACGGTTGGTTTTACTGATGATACTGAAACCAATGCTAGTTCTGATGTTTTGTACTGGCAATAGTATTGCTATTGCTACTAATCCTAATGTATTTAGTACTAGTGCAATTATCAGAGCATCGTCAGCATAAGCATCGATGGTATCCTATGTAAAATTCAATTAAAGAAAAGAGAGTGATTTAAGTTGAAGATCGGAACGCGAAAACGTGTATGGTAGGAGGTAAAGGTTGCTAGATACGGCAGGGAGCAGAGACAGGTAGCGGCGTCGAGGAGGACACTGTCTCTCCGCGTCAGGGAGAATGAAAGTGCACGACCGATGGACAAGTTCAGACTTTGCGAGAGCGAGATACTCACGAACTTGCACCATCCTATTGTATACAGATGATTGTAAACGGGGCGCAAGCTCGACATCATTGATTTAACGTGTATCTATATTTTAGTACAAACTTGATTTACTAGGGTCCATCTTTTTCGTATTATCACAGCAAACTTCAATTATTCTTCCCCTTGTTTCAATCTTAAGCTTCGTTCAGACTAGCCAATTTTTTATACTCAATATTTATCTCGTCTCACACTAACTTTACAGCAGTATCACATAGGTGGTCCATATGATTTTTCAGAACATATTTGATGAGACGACAGAGTAAGGAAACGATGTGTTTTTATATCGACGCTATAAGCGGTTATGTTTAACACGTTCGCTACCAGCGCCGCATATATGCGTCGTTTTTTCAATTCTTCTCTGGAAGCCCGGCGCTACAAATATGCGTCAGTTTGGAAAATTGCTTATTTTGCTTAATTTCAATATTATAAATGTAATGTGAAAAATTTCTTGGTCTGTGGTACAAGATTTTCTTCTCAAACGCCGATAACGAACGTGTTAAACAAAACTTCTTGATCACTTCCCAAGTCTGTAATTATTATTCTCACACTTAGGCCTTATAAACGCACACGCATATACATGTGCACACGTGGTCACATGTATGCGTCTATACAAGTACATATGACTGAAAGATGATCGGATAATGAAATTCTCCAAGTTTCGCTTGTCAAGAATCATAATTATTGTTTATTTTTCTTCTTTTTTTTTTCTTTTTCTCACTTCGAATTTTTTACTTATTTGCTAATTAAAAAATCCATATAGAGAATATTTCGAATAACAACTTATCCTTTCTTATGTAGATTACAAACATTAAATACCATGTTATTGTTACTACTGTTGTTGTTGTTGTTACTGTCGATAAACATGATAATGGTTAACATCACTAAACGTAATCATATTAATCATCATTAACATCTTGTTTCTTCTATCACCGTTTATACAAAAATCGTCCGTCGCGAGTTTAAGTTCACGATATTTTCGCTAGCTAAGAAAGAGAAAGAATGCGTGCTTGGGCATGAATCTTCAACGGAGAAGAGTGTTGTTAAGTATTTTCGTATACACGCGTGTTAACCACAGGACGAAGCTCCTGTTGGGCATAATCTTCTGGTAACGGTAATTGGGAGACCAGTTGAAGCATCGAGCTAGATTTACATCCGTTCGACTGCATTAAGCTTCTTGCCAAATGTAGTGTCCTTTTTGCTATTTCCGCTTGACACAATCTGTGGCAACGAACGATACGATTGTAGGATAAAACTCGTAAATCTATGAAAAAAAAAAACACACACACACGCACCCGGCAAACGATACAGAAAATAATAATGGATTTACCTGTGTTTAGCCGTCGAGCATGGAAAGTGATTTATATTAAAAGAAAGCTGTTTCAATCGCTGTTTCACCGATTCCAATCTGCAATTGATTCCACGAGGATCGACACCGCGCAACAGAGACTCAATGTCCATGGTTATCTCCATGTATTCCCAAAGTAGTTGCCCCTGACAGTTCCATTCGCTTATCGTGCTGTTACATTCCGAAGGAACCAACGGACGTAACAAGTGGCGTAAATATTCGTAATTTTCTAAAAGAAGAAAGGATATTTCTTCTTCTTAACACGCGTATCGAACGCAATTTCTTTTGAAAGATTCATTTTCAATAACGTACCGTTTATTATAGCGTCCGCCGCCAAGTGTTCGATAATAATTTCATGCGCGGTATTCCATTGTTCCCCTTTGATAAAATAAAGTGCTGCTTTCCCGTATCTGACGATAGAAATAGAAAATGATCATTTGTAGAAATCAATGCCGCTAATCTATCTAATTATTAATTAATATTGTTTAAGATCGAATAGATAAACTGACCTTTTAGCTACGCAACTCTTGATAGCTTTAGCTCGATAAATCCAATTCGAAGGTATATCCAGCTCTTTCCTCAAAAACTTTTCTTTCTCCAAATAATCACCGTTATCATCTATTTCGACGTGACGCTGCAATAAATTCATTACCGCGGTTTTCCTTTTACCACCATCTTTTATATGTAACATTACAAATATAGCCCAATGCCAGAGACCGTATGATTCCAACTGTGTCGCGAAATTGATATGCGTTAAAGTGGCTACGTGTTCGGAAAGGTGCGAATAACCCAAAGCTAGTAACACTTGCTGCATCAACCAACTGGAATTCATAAACATACTCGTTTCACGCAATGTTACCTTGTTGCGTTGTATAGAACGAATGTTCTATACATACATCGGAATATATATACATTTATATTAAGTATGCAAGCGCTTACCTGAGCCTATAATCCAATGGATCGGCGGTGTATGTCGCTGAATTTAAAAGCTCTCCCAATGCATGATTCCCGCTACAAAATAATTTCAACAGATGAAAACAAAGATCGTATATTGGTTTGCCGTTAGTTATCTCGATCTCGTAATCGTCGTCTTTGTATTCAGGTTTCGGTGCTGCTGCGTAAGCGTATTCCGTCTTGTCCCCGTCGAAGGAATTCTCGTACAGTTCTAACGTGTCTCTTATAGAAGCAACCGGAGATGAAAAATACCTGCAATGTATAACGATGTCCAAAGTACTTTGGACAGCAATGGCGCAGCAATTTGATACGAGATGACGTTACCATAGATGAACAGCTAGTGCCCTTTTCCAATCGAGATCTTCGCAAACATTAATAATACCAGATTTGATGGACACCAGTGGTTCGCCCGCCACCAATGCATACAGTTTTAACCGTTCTAACGGTATGTTCTCGTCGATACCGGCATCTTGCCACAAAGCGATTTGTTGTTTTATCAGTGTTTTCACTGGCATTCCGCTGCGCAACTGTGCCATTAACAGAGCTAAACAATGATCACCTGCTTTTCGCGCAATTGCACACGCTTCTTCCAACTCGAAGGCTTTGATTTTACGAGCGGTCAGCGAGGGAAAGGTCGATGAAAAATCGATTTCAAAAGAAGAGAGAGAGAGAGAGAGAGAGAGAGAGAGAGAGAGAGAGAGAGAGAGAGAGAAATAAATTAGTATACACGAAGAATTATTATACCGAATATGTAAAATCGCATTTTCTTTTTTATACAATATACACACCAGATAGCAGAAGAAGTATCTTTCTGTCGGTAGTAATATCGTCGCACTCCTTTTTCTCGGATGTCCCGAGTATAAAATTTTTTAACCATTCCCCGATAGCTTCTCGACGTGCTATCGCAATAGCGTGATCTCCTTTATTTTCTAAAACAATTAACGCCTTTACGTGTACAGTACAAAGATGATAAGCAAAATGGGAAAAAAAAGAGAAATGCGAGAAAGTAAGGGAAAAGAGGGAAAGGGGGAAACGGAGGTGATGAAAGAAAACTGGAAAGCGTTCGAACGGAAGGAAGTAGACATGAGGTGTCCCTAATTAAAACGCAGGGAAAGCCGGTAAATTTTTGAACGTTCAGCGTTCGAAAGATTAACAGTCGCATTGTAAAGTGACGTATACGGTTACGAAGAAAGCCATACCTGGGACAACGTGTATGTCGGGTAAAGTACCCCAAAGTGCCACGCAGAGCTTCCAAACGTTAACGACGTACGCAGCGGAATAATCGGTGGTAAATCGATCCGCGAATTCTTCGGCCAAGCTACAGTGATCGTGTAAAGCGATGCTCGCTTTATTGATATCTGTATCCACAACAAACATTGGACAATCTTCCTCGTGATTTATTACACGCTGCGATAACTGCAGTTTTAGATGGCCCTCTATACTTTTCTTGAATGTCGTGAGTTAAAAAGGAAAAGGAAAAAAAGAAGACGCAAACATTAAAATCTCGTGAAATCTCACTTTCAAAAGCGTTTCTAAACATCCTACTTAAAGTACAAGTTACCTTGAATCTTTCGACGTGTTTTTCATCAGTGCCATCACCACCTAAAATTTGTATACGTTGAACTATTCCGACAGACGATGTATCCTCTGGAGTACGACCGCCTACGTAAGAGCCAATTTCTTCGAACGGGCTGTGTAACGATACACTGATCGCTTGTTCTTGCGTGCCTAATGTGAGCAGTGTTAAGCCACGTCCCCAGCTTGGTTTAAACATTCGACCGAATTGTATGCCTGCAAGAAAGTAAGCATACGTTTGTGCATCGTTCAAGCAAACCTAACAAGTATACTATAAATAGTAGTTTAATGCAGTAGGAGAAGCGATAAGCCAGCGACGATTTGTTTACCAGTGCCGGCGATACACCTCGATTCCAGCATGTGTATAATGGACTTGGAGAATGGAATCACTTCGGAACGCAATTTCAAAATTGCGGTTACCGGAGTTACCGATGGTTCGGGAAAATTATTTCCATAAATCCTCGATGATATCGTAGAAACAACAACGTCTGCCGGGTGTTTCAATTTGCTGCCTAAGATCGAAATATCGTTACACCTAATATAATCAACAAACAATCTACGCACGTATAAAAAATTAACGATACGCGTGCGTATCGATGATGCGAACTCACCTGCCTTCGAGACAATTGGTTCTTCGTAAATAATGGATGGTGCGCGTTGGATAGTTAAATTTGATCGCAGCGTCGGGCTGTAAATCAATTCGTATTTGTGGTTTTCCTCTGTTTTTTTATGCACGCTATCGACGAAACACCTCATAGTACTTTTGCAACCAGGAAGGAATAAGGCACGATTCGATTCTAAAATAAATGTGTCACAATCAATTTTCATCGATCATTATTCGTGTAACACACTCTGCATGATCGTTATAAAAAACAAATAAATAAAGAGAAAAAGAAAAAGAAACCGGCATAAGCTGCGTATTATCATATCCTTTACCTTGATCGTAAACTTCGTTAATCTCTTCGTCGCTACCGTCGAAGAAACTAGCCTTCATCAATTGCAATTTATGACTGTCGGTGCCCAAAATACGGGCATTATCGCCAGTTGGGCTTATCGGTAATTGTTTCTCACGGTTGTAGTCTCCTAAAAAAAAAATATATATATATATATATATAAATAAAAAAAAAAGAAAAAAAAACTTATCCCCTGTTGCAACCACGAAAGTGCTCTACTCGAACCATAATTTCAACTGTATCTTTAGCTTACCAATGCTGGATCTTTGATGAACGACAACTCCGTGGGTGTTTAAATCCGCAAAATCTGCAGCATCTTTGTTGTTCGCGTTGTTGCTCGCAGTTACGTCTTTGCTCTAATTGTAGATACATAGGTACGAAAAGGGGGAAAAAGAGAAACAAAAAGGAAAAGCCGCTGTTAGAACTTGTGTCGAAGATCGTGGAAAAGAAAAAAAAAATCAGATAATACAACTATCGAATAATACGAAAATTTTACCGGGATTTTTGATTGGTCCAACTTGCTTGTAGATTTCTGTTGAGTCACGGTAGACAGTTTTAATCTCTTTGGATCGTTTATCGTAGGGCCGTTACTGTCGTCTTCGTCCGAATCGCTTAAACCATATTTGGAGAAATGATCCACCTGAAGAAAAGATACGCGTGATCGAAACAAAGACGGACTGAAGATAAAAGGGATGAGCAGAAATAAGAGGGACCAAGGAAAAGAGAAGGAATATAATCGAATAAAAGTATCATGAAGAAAAGTGCTTAAGCTTACCTTAAAAACCCAGGAGCCAGTTTCGGGTCGATACTCGAGAAATCTTGTATCGTGTTTTGCAGATACTCTTCGTAATTTTTCTTCGTAATCCATCGCAGCCAGTCGGCGAGGATCGGTAATCGGTTTGTGCAAAGATTTATCGTGGGGCCAGACTCGATCCAGAGTTACTTGCGCTTTTCGATTCAATCCCTGGCCAACTGACGGTTTTTTCTCGTCGTCCGGATAAATGATTACTTCTTTGTGCCGAAAATGTACAATCTCGTCCAAATTAAGACCGTATATATCAAAGGAATCCGGGAAATATACGTTTCCATATCCTTCGCGACCAACTGTGAAATTCGGTACAACGCAGCTCTCTCCGCAAACGTAATCCGCCAATTTATCAAGAGGCGGAATCGTGTAGTAACCTGCGCGTTTCAGTGTTACATTCGCTGCGTTCGTTTTCCAATTCGACGCTTGAGTCGTCGAGAAAGAATTGTCATCCAATTCTTGACTCGAATCACTATTTTGAGCCACGGTATCTAGAGACGGTTTGTCAGCAGCCCAGGAACTTTTTACCGCGGAGGAATCCGCGGAAGCGTTCATTTTGGAAGAAACGCGATTTGATGGACTAGCGGTAGCGTAGGGCCGCAATTCGGTAACAGTGTTGTTTATCAATTCCTCGGACGATACGTTCGAGCCAGAAAACGGCGAACGATGATCATCGAATATCCCCTCGTCCGAATTTTTTGCCGTCGAATTACGCGATAGGCTCGTTTTCAGCCAAGATGAAGACGATCTTCGATCATTCGTCGACTGTCGATTACTATCCTGACTTTGATTTTCCTTGTCTACCGAGGCGACATTCGTGTTTTCGATATATGAATTCGTCGAAGTATTTTTCCCCTCTCCCTTTCCAGATATCTGTACATCTTTTACAATTGTTTGCGAATTTTCCGTTGGTGACGTAGCTACTGAATTTGATATTGATTTTGGACGTAACACTAAACGCTTTGCATTTGGTCGGGGTTGGAACGCTTCGGAAAGCGGATCTTCCTCTTCCAGGCCTTCAAACATTGATTTCTACAAAAAGAAAAAAAAAAGAAAAAGAGAAAAAACAAACCATAATAAATGCATAACAATCGAGAGAGAAAGGGAAGGTGGGGGGGGGGGATAAAAGAATTATACGAATATGAATATGATTTATCTTGTGAACGAGTTACCTTCGATAATTGCGCTGGAGTAACCACTTTAGCTTTGATTTTTGGAGATCTATTATCTGCAGTAACTTTGTATTGCGGACCATTTAATATTTTAGAAGGTGTATTTGCGGGCTTTAGTAATTCTTCCGTTTTGCCAGAGGCCTAAAAATATCATATATGCTATTTAACAATAAAATACTTTACTCCATACTGTTCGCATTTACTGGTTTCATTGCGAGTACAATTGTACAATTAATAAATTCCTTACCGGTAGAAGGTTCTTTAATAACGGTGAATCGCCAAATGGTGCAGATACTAAGGCTAAAATTTGTTGATGCACCGGTACGGTTCCAGAACTTTTTGTTTGATTGTTCGTTGTTCTATTACAAACAAACAACAATAATAATAATAATAATAATAATAATAATAACAGCAAAACGGGAGAGGAAGAAGATGAGCAGGTTCAGAAAGAAAGCCAATAGTTAGGTGATTCGATTTAGATAAAAGGATTATACCAATTGGATGAATGTTTCACGTATACAATAAAGCAACGTGAGTAAGCAAAGAGTAAGAATAAAAAAACATATATACATATAATACCGTACCCAGCACCGATTAAACCCATTCCAACGCCACCTCCTACGTTTAAGCCGGTTCCGAAATTTGGGGAACCAAAAGATGTCGATGAATTGAAGGTTGCGTTATTTCCAGCATTCCCGAACAAGCCTGTCGGTTTTTGTTGTCCAAATAACGTAGTACCAGTACCTAATGCCAAACCCGTGTTTGTACCTAGGAAATAATTCGTTCAATTTATTTATTTGCGAGTAAACATTTTTCGATACAACTCGGAGTAGGAGATATATTGTATGTATAAAAATCAAATAGAGATATAATAGCTTACCGAGTCCGGTGGTAGGTGCAGAGGTAGAACCAAACGAAAATCCAGATGTTTGTCCTGTAGGTTTAAAAGGTGTGTTAAACAACGAGGAACCGGGATTTTGACCTGCAGTGAAACCTGTCGTAGACCCAAAAGTAGATGACGTGCTCGAACCAAATGTAGGTGTTGTTCCGAATCCTGTCGTTCCGGTTGTTTTAGCACCGAATAAAGTTGTACCTGTATTGCTAGCGGGTGTTTGACCGAAACCGGTGAACGCAGTGCTGGACGATGTAGACGGTACGTTGAAAGCCGATTTATTTTGATTAAACAGACCAATGCTCTAAAAACGCAAGGAAAATCGTTTACGAACAAATGATAATCGATCGCAAATAATTGCACACTTGTGTACTAGGTACAAGTGCAATATATTTGTAAAGTGATTTATTTCTCTTCGCTTGTATCACCTGGTTGGGTTGCGCTGAGCCAAACGTAGATCCAAAACTAGTGTTTTGAGGCGTATTAATGCCACCAAAAGCTGTACCAGCAGTTTGGTTGGTATTGCTGGTTGCGAACAGTGGTGTTGGTGCTGCTGCTGCAGATAAAACTACTTGTATTTCGTTAAAACAAACAATCTACGTATGCGTGTTTCGTACAGCGCATACGAATTCTCAACTGATATCATTTCATTTTTTTTATCCTTATTAACTCTCTATCGATGATATTGAATTTAAACACAAAAAAAAAAAAGACAAGAAAAGAAAAATAATTCAACGTCAAAATGCTTACTGCCAAAGGGTTTGTTCTGATTGTTACTACCAAATAAATTTGTGCTTGGGGTAGAGCTGAAAGCAAAATTATTTGTGGTTGTAGTCGAAGGTGTCCCAAAACTTGTCATCGGCTTTCCGAAAAGACCGCTCGATCCAGACTGAGTGGTTGTTCCAAAGCCACTACTCATTCCACCGAAACCTAATTTAACAAGGCAAGAAATAGCGTTATAAGAAAAACGAATTAACGACAAGAAAAATAATAAACATTTTGAATCTCTATCAATGAATCGTATTCGATCAATGTTATTTAAGTATTTCAGTATTCTGAGTGTAAAAATATAAAAAATGCATTGAACAGTTTACCCGTAGTCGCAGTACTAGTACCTGCCGCCGCTGCATTGCCAAAAGGTGAAGGTTGCGCGGGTGTACCGAACATTCCTGTACTGGGCCCTGATTAGTGAAAAACAGGGATAAACCAATAATGTTTGTATCATCAAGTAAATAACTACACGAATAAACGCTATAACCAGGTGGAATATTTCATTAATTTGTTTCATTAGAAAACAGAAATTTTTGCCAACTGGCCAACTTATAACTTATACATATGTATATTCTGATATATCAATTTGTTTATTAAAACTCACCTTTCCGTCCAACAGAATAATCTTCAAAACGTAATTCCTCGTAACACTTTGATTCGTATTCTTTCATTGATGCGATACAGCAATGCCTCGCGGATATTGTATGAGATATACCATTTTTCGACATAGAATCGGTAGTAATGACGGGAGTGAATTTAACTACGGTACCAGTGATGCCAGTGGTAGTGGTATTCGTACTGCTAAAACCTGTATTACAACAAGCAAAACATAAAGATTATACGTTCTTGCTCCATTCTATGATTAAACGTACGAACGTTTTACGAGAAATTTTACTGAACATTTACCAGGTGTTGCACCAAATAAATTTGTGTTTCCGGTGGCGTTGCTTTGTCCAAAAGGTGTAATCGCTTGGGTCGACTGTTGGGGCTGTCCGAACAAATTAGTTCCAGGGGTTGAACCGAAACTAAATCCAGCTGGTTTATTCGACTGCCCGAACGCAGAAGTTGCGGTGTTCGTACCAAATAGATTTGTGCTTGCATTTTGTGGGCTGCCGAATAAATTTGTATTTGTATTGGTAGTGCCAAACCCTGTGAACAATGATGGAGAAAAATATATTGCCTAAGAAATATAACTAGTCAGCAATACTGATTAAAGAATTATAACTTTATGAACAAAATTTTGTCAACAAATCTAGTCATCTGTCCAAACAAGTGGTACGATGGGCGAAACCGATTGTTTCGGACAAATGAAATTTTGTTACCTCCGAAAGATGGTTGAGTGAATGCAGGCGGAGTTGTGGTGTTACCAAACAAACCACCGGTGGTAGAGCCTGTAGGTTTTGAGCTGAAGAGAGAAGTATTACCACTGCCAAAGACTGGTGCTGTACCAGTGCCAAAACTTGTAGTAGTAATTGGTTTTCCAAACGCAGATTGTCCGAATGGACTAGATTGTGTAGCTGTGTTAAAACCAGCTGTAACGATATACGATCGTGTTAGCTGAAACTAAAAAGAAACATAACAAACGTCCATTTGATTTACTTACTGAATGACGTATTTCCAGATTGCCCAAACATGCTTGGACGTAGATATGTATTCTACTTATTTGCAGTACTTAACGCCACCTAAAAATATAATAATAATAAGAATAATAATAATACTAATAATAAATCAAAATGACAAAGTTAAATATCTCAAAATAAATATTGTCAATTTTAACACATTATCGCTGCTCGGGCCGAAATTAACAATATAATATATGTATGCGCAATACGTATATATAACGTTATGTATATTCTCTTTTCTCAGAGCGTTAAACCGGTTACCGTAAACACTTTTCGCCTGTAACGATTTTCCGAGTCTTTAAAAAGGAATAGATGTACGGGATTTGTCAAACGTACCGTAGTACGATTGGTATCAAAGTGGATAAATCTGCATACAAGATTCGGGCGGAACGTGTTCATAGCAGAGAAACGAACATAAGACACAGGCCGTTGTTCACCGTAGATGTAAAGAATGAATGTGTCAAAATTATTACAAGCAGTAGACTCTTTCGTTACGTCCTTTCGAACTCATCGACACAGAGGTTACCCAATAAATAACACTTCAATTGTAAATACCTGAAAAATGAACAAGCAGAATGATAAAAAATAGAATGATTACCAGTTTGCATAATTCGTTATGTTTAAACCACCAAGTGCTGTACATACAACTGCATTCAATTTGATTCAATTACTGGTAAGAAGACATCCACATACGCGCAGTACAAGTCGTAGATTGTCGTGGATTGGTAATTCACGGAAATCGATCGATTACATATGCGTGTTTCGTATGTATGTACATACATATATGCATATATACCTATCCGAAATACGAAAACGTTATTCTGTATATGCCGTGCATGGAGAAATATCAACAGGCCGGACAAAACATAAGAGATAAAATATACTATAAAATACTATATTCTAACGCTATCGCCAAATTTCATTGGTTTATGGATTTCTTAGGGATTTTTTTATCTGTCACATATTTTCACGCGGTTTGTTGCTTGAGCTTTCCTCAAAGTTCGTAAAAGATTCGAAACAATTTGTATTTTTTTTTTTTATTAGATTAACTGTTTATTAAAAATAATTATTCTTTCGTATTGATTGTTCGGAATGGTAAAATGTTCTTTCTGTCAAAAAAGATCTCTTCGTTCTAATTCAGTTTGAGGTTCATCTTCCTGAAACAACGAGGATCGATGAGGTCTATAATACATTTTCCAAACATTAGAATTTTCCAGGCAAAGTATATTTAGTCTCTGAAAATTCAATCAATCAATCAAAAGTTTCTCCCAGTTTTGTACTGGGAAGGCTCTTTGAGGCTCCGGCCTCACTCCTGCCCAACGAAAGATAGTCGTTTCAGTGGCAGAGGTAGGCACCTCTGGCCACGCTCTTTTCCTCTCATATTAAACATATCAATACTTTTACAATGTTCTTTCCATACTTTTAAATCTTTCTCACTCTCCATACTTTTATATCTTTCTCATTCTCCATACTCTCTTCTAATTGTCTCCTTTTAGTCGCTTCTTACGACAAGCAAGAGATACTGTGGGAGTATTCTGCTCCCCTCTCCACAGGGAGTCTGAAAATTCAATTGTTCACATGATCACATTAGTTCAACCAATTTCAAATTTCAGCTTCTGATTGATACATACATATGTACATACATACATACATATATCGATATCGCTCGATATAAATTATAAATATAATTGAAAGGACAAGTTCACGGAATAGTATCACCAGTGACTACAGATTCTGAATCTGTAGTCACTGGTATCACGAACAAAATCAACTCTGTGACTCTCATTGATATACATATATAACATTTTATTTGTTATGCATATCAATGATGACTCTAACCTAGCACTGAACCCCCAGAATTAAGCATGTTGTCTGGGGATTTTTTTTTTAATTTGGAGTTTTGAAAGTGTTGAATATGTATATATTATGTATGGTGTAGTATGTTATACCGTTTGATGTACATATGTATGTAAGTAGATATGTATGTAGTACATACATCAGATATACAGTACGCAGAATTATGTTTAATTTTTGCATAATAAAATTAAAGAGAGACACAATTCTTTTATAATTTCAGATGGACATCGTTGGTTATATTGAATATATGTATTTTGGAAGCCGAATGACCAGAAACTATAAATAAATTGTACAATTTGTATGAAACAGTTTGTTCAGCATGAGATCCAATAGAAAATCAGATTAATTTCTCTGTGCACGGACGCATACATACACCTGGACGTGCATTTCGGTGTCTGTATAGATGGAGTACTACGTAAGTGTAATGTGTTTGTAGAAATAATGGCTAACTAGCGTTTGTAATCGCACACAAAGAAAAGTAATTGCGTGGATTTTATTCGTGATTTAAGTGAAACAAAGTTTTACTTTGTATCAAAGTAAACGGTGGACAGAGATGTAATAGAATTTCTTGATTTGAATCGATAACAGTTCCGAATAACCATGCAAATTGACTAGTAGGCTATATTTACATACGAGTAATGTCAAAATTCGAATAAAATTTGAAATTGCATATTGTATATTATATGCATGTTTACGCGCGTATGTATATACGTTCCATTGCACAGAGCTTACATGCACACAACCGCGTTCACTCGCACGTATATGCATTCGCATGTATGGGCCTAAATATATATATATATATATATATATATATATATGTGCAACGAAAGATGAAGGGAAAAGAATTCATAAAATAGGAATCGTGCGACCGTTTTCTTCATGATGCGATTTTTTGTCAGTCAGTTGGATGGGGACACTTTGCTCGAAGGAAGAAAGATATGTTTGGTCGCGATGCGACTTAAACGGTGTATTTCACCTTTCTTTCTCAAATTGACCATGCTTGGGTCAGTTTTCTTGGTATTTCATTGAATTTCTTTTTGGGTGCTGTTTGAAATATTTGACATCATGGTACACATACCAAGCGCTTACACTTACAATTTTTGGGCTAAGTCGCCCACAGAAGTCGTTGAACTGACTTGTTTGATGCCAAATGGGGTCGTTATTCCATTTGAAACAAATCGTAATATCACGTTGGCCGAAATTAAAGAGGTGAGTAACATTTAGCAAGACACAATAATGAAATGTCATTAGCTTGATACAATAATGTATAAAAGATCATCTAGTTGTCTACTTGTCTACAAGAGCAATAACGTTCTAAACTCTTTTACAGGACTTGTGGGATGAAGCTAGCAAATATCCTCTTCATGGCACATTGAAAGATGCTCCGTCCTATGTATTTTCATGCATCAATTCTAATGCGGAAGCGGAAGAGCTACGAGACGAAACCAGGCGCTTGTGCGACATAAAACCGTTTTGTTCTGTGCTTAAAGTTATAGAACGCGAAGGTGTGAAAAGCGATAGAAATTTAGACTCTCAAATTGGCCTTCTCATTGGGAAGGGATTGCACGAATTTGCGGCGTTAAAAAATTCGGAAGTAAACGACTTTAGGTGGAAAATGCGTGTCTTGGGAGATGAAGTTGCAATGGCAAGACAAAAGAAGTCTTGGATTGAAAAAGTACGTTATCAGTTTCCTACTCGGTTAGCTCCAACTGCTACTGTACCAAAAAATATTGAATGTCGATTAAAGGATGGGAATATCGTTCTTGTCACTAAATTTGAAAACACTAAGGTAAGATAGCAAATACTTTTATTATCGTATTTATTCATTTGAAAATACGGATACGTGTAATAATAATATGAACAATTTCTTAATTTTATGAGCGATTTTATAAGAATGATCGCCTTGCATCATGGTTATACAGGTGATTTTATTCATTTAAGATTGTACATTCTGGATCGTTCGTACAATCTAACTTTGACTCAGTTTGTATAGCACCAAGTTGAGCCTGTGAAACAAATAAAGTGATTAATTAGATGTTACCTTTGTGCGCAAGAAAATATTGATAATAATGATCGTTACCTCCAAAGTAGAAGCTTTATTGCGCCAGTATTGTAACTGTTTGATAGTGTTCATATGTGCTTCTTCTTGTACCAATATCTTAGTAGAAAGATCTTCGACTTTTATTCGCAATTGTTCCATTTCTTTGTTTTTGGTGTGCATTACAGTCTGAAAGTATCTGTAATCATGAAGTAAGGACTAGGAATATTAATATGTACTGGTAAAACATGATTAGTTTTAATTAATCTTACTCAAGAGACTCTACATCGGCACAGTTTTCTTTTCTCGTATTATCGTTCTTCTTGATTTCAACCTTTAATTTGCTTTCGAGGTCTGAAATCCGGTTTTTGTACTTTTGAATTAATTCCTCGTTTACCGTTGACGTATGATCCGCATCGTTTTCCCATTTTCTAAGTGTTGCAACACGTTCGCTTCTTAGCATTTTGATCTCTGTAGCCTGAGATTTACAGACACGTTTTATTTCCGTATACTTTTCACGTAACATATTCATTTTGTCAATTACGTTTCGTCTACGATCTTCCACTTCAGCAAATAAGGAATTACCTAAGAAGGAAAATGTTATTAATTCAGCGAGGATAATCGAAAGGCAATAATCAAATTTGATTGGTTGTATTTTATCTACCTTTGCAGGTGTCACGCGTGGGATCTGACTCTGTGGTTGGTGTTTCTGTTTCTGCATGCCTCAAATTAAGTTCTGCGTAAATGTCTTCCAGGGCTCTAGCTTTCTGGTCCAACTGTTCCTTAATGTCCTGTTAAAAAGGATAAATTTCGCACTTTTACTTTTTGGATAAACATCAACAATTAGTTTCTTTTTTTCTTCTTCTTCGTCTTTTTTACCTTGGAATAACGTTGAAGCTCGTCGCACTGGTTTTTCAGTTCTTCAATCGTATCCTCTGCGTGTTTATACTTGTTTCTTTCTTCTTGCAGGATTAATTGCAGTTCATTGATTTGATCGGTTAAGGGAACGTCGGCATTTTCGAAGGATGCGTTCAAAAACGAATCACCGGTCGTTGCGCATTCAGTTTCTGACCCTCGTTGTCGTAGTTGCTCGATGTCTGCCGCTTGTTTCGTTATTTTCGTTTCAAGATTCGAAATGATGTTTTCGTATTCTTTCGTGACAGCGCGGTGCCTGGAAAGAGACAGGCATGAAGAACGAAGGGAAGAAAAGAAGAATAGAAAGAAGAAAATGTCAGATAAACGTATGGACAGGTTAACAATGTGAAAAGAATAATATATTACTTTTCTTCGATCGTGGAAATGATTTTATCTTTTTCCGATGCTCGCTGATCAAGAGCGCGTTCGAGTATTTCGTTTGCTTCTTGAACCTCTCGGAGCATCGTTTCATTTAATTCGAGTTTCCGCTTCAATTTATAAATCTCTTGCAAGTATTTTTCATTGGCCTCATCATCGGTTAATTTGTTTGTCGACATAGTTTATCCCAAATGTTTCGTTATATTTTTCGAAACGTAAATAAAAAGGAAGAGAAAGGAGAAAAAGAAAAATAACGATTCGACCGTTTACTTTTCAAACTCTACTTTGTGTATAGGTACGTACAGTAAATACCTACTGTACAAACTGCAGGCATCTTTATTCGGCATTTCCCCCTCCAATTCTGTTCGAGCCTTCCCTTGATGCTTCTGTGCTTCCTTTTCTGGTTTTCGCGCGTCTCTCTCTTTCTCTCTCTCTCTCTCTCTTTCTTTCTCTTTCTTTTTCTTTCTCATTCGTTCGTTCGCTCGCTCGCTCGCTATCTATCCTTCTTTTTATCTTCTGATTTTTTTCCTTGTGTGCGCGGGTGTGTGTTTTTCGGAAAATCGAAAGGTGAAATAAATAAAGAGGATTGCGGAAAAGGCGGGAACCGTAAGGGTGCTAAAGAAACTAATTATTATTATTATTATTATTATTATTATTATTATTATTATAGAAAAGTGGTCTCGTCGTAGAGAAGTAATTTGTGAACGTGATTAAAATTGAATTGTTATCATTTCAGACGGCCTTCACATTTCAAACGTCGCACACTACGACACCGTATCAATTATTGGTAACTATTTTGAACAAACGGGCCAACACCCTGATGTCTAGAGGACATCCGAATGATTTTACACTGAAGGTTTGCGGACAAGAAGAATATTTAATAGGGGATTACCCTTTGATACAGTTTAGTTATATTCAGGATTGTCTAGCGAAAGATATTATTCCCACGTTAGTCACTTTAAGCAGAGATAGTGTCTCTGTCGATCAGGAGAACACTGTAGAAAATGCAGAAGCAGATGCTTTGCAGCGTACAAGACCTTCCTTTTCAACGTTAACCCTTCGGAAGAAAGGTAAACATATATCAGCTTGGAAAATCGAAGAACCGTTCGTTTTCACTGTTAATGGAATATCGCGGTTGAATTGCGATGCCGCTCATCGTACCGTCGAGGTACATATAATAACAGTAACAAGTTTGACTTGGTTCAAGTACACTTAATTAATTACTGGAACTATTCTCTTTCTTTTTCGAGTCGCTTGTTTCGTTTGTTTATACGCATCATTGTTTGTTGATTTCTTGTAGATCGGTCTTCAAGCTGGTCTTTTTCACGGTGGAAAATCTCTGTGCGAGAGCCAAAAGACTAAGGAGACTGTGGTTAATCCGGACGGTAGTTGCGAGTGGGAGGAAACGTTAAGGTTCGACATAAAAGTGCGGGATATACCGCGAATGGCTAGGCTGTGCTTTGTTCTCTATGAAATTAGCAAGACCGCGAAAGGGCTCAAGAGTCGTAGATTAGTTCGAGATACCAAGCAGGAGTTTTTTATCAATCCATTGTGTTGGGCTAACACAACTATATACGACTTTAAGTCGCAATTGAAAACTGGAGCGATGACTCTTTACACGTGGACGTACGCGGAAGATATGCAAAACGACGATCTTCTTCATCCTCTTGGAACGGTAGTATCGAATCCTCACATCGATCGAGCGGCTGCTCTCATGTTAACGTTTCCGAAGTAAGTTGTCCCAAGTTGTACTTTGTTTCTTCGTTCTGCGTCTTTTATCTCGTTTTCTCTCTCTCTCTCTCTCTCTCTCTCTCTCTCTCTCTCTCTCTCTCTCTCGCCCCGATACTATTGTATTCCTTTTTATATGCTCCGTTAGTTATGGAAAAGATAAATCCGTGCTGTACCCGACTCCGGAAAAAATGGTGGAGTATGCGAGAAAATTACGGGAATCGTCCGCCGAACGTTCGATTCAGGAAGAAGAGCCTGATGAAGAATCGGACGGTGGCAAGCTCCAGCAACTGGAGCAACTTCGACTGTTGGCGGACAGGGATCCGTTGCACGAGCTTCACGAGCAAGAACGAAAAATAATGTGGACGTTGAGACATCACTGCCTTCTGGAGATTCCGACGCTTTTGGCTAAGTTGTTACATTGTGTCGAATGGAATGATCATAGGTGAGAAATTTGATGGTTTAACATGCCAAGAATGAAATATGTTGCATTTCTTTCAAGTTTCTTTTTTTTCTCTCTCTCTCTCTCTCTCTCTCTCTCTCTCTCACTCCCTTTTTCATCTTCTGCTTTTGTTGTTATTTGTTTTAAATATCATTCACTTTCAAAGAATATAGAGAAACCAGATCCAAGTTTAAATCTAGTGTCCGATTCTGGATGTACACAGGGAAATAGCCGAAGCTACGGCGTTGGTGCAACAGTGGCCGAAATTACCGGTCGAAAAGGCGCTCGAATTATTGGATTACGCTTACGCCGATCAAAATGTTCGAAGTTTTGCTGTGCGTTGTTTAATGGATGTCAGCGACGAAGATTTGAGCCTATATTTATTGCAACTGGTGCAAGCATTGAAACACGAGAGTTACTTATCCTGCGATCTGACGGAATTTCTACTTCGACGAGCGCTCAATAATCGAAGGATCGGTCATTTTCTGTTCTGGCATCTTAGGTTTGTACAGCTCGGAGGATAAACTTCGAGCATCTTATTATCCTTTTGTTTCTTTCTACTTTCGTCCGATATGTTTGTCAGAGTTATCGTTAATCTAGATCAGAGATGCAAGTGGGCGCCGTGTCCGTTCGGTTCGGTTTGATATTAGAAGCGTACTGTAGGGGAAGCCAGCAACATATGCGTTCGTTGTTCAAGCAAATGGAGTGCTTGGGTAAATTGAAATGCGCTTCCGAACAGATCAAGCAACGGAAAGATCGTAAAGCTGCTTTGCAAGGTTTTCAAGAGTTTATTCAAGAGCCTCACTGCCAAGAAGCGCTTTCAAACGTTTTGAATCCTTTAGATCCCAGTTTTCGATGGAAACGTATCAAGTAAGTTGTACTTTTGCGATTCGATTTGCCATTCGTCCGTATGTATGTACGCGGAAGACGTTTTCGCGTGTCAGATCGTGTCATTTCAGGTAACCGTGTATCGTTTACAGAATCGAAAAGTGTCGCATAATGGATAGCAAAATGCGACCGCTCTGGCTCGTTTTCGAGAACGCCGATCCATTCGGCGACGATGTTTACCTGATACTCAAACACGGGGATGACTTGCGACAAGATATGCTTACGTTGCAAATGTTACGAATCATGGATAAACTATGGAAGAGAGAGGGTCTGGACTTGCGAATGAATCCTTATGGTTGTATATCGACGGAGAATAGAGTCGGTATGATTGAAGTGGTTTTAAACGCAGAAACGATCGCAAACATTCAAAAAGAAAAAGGCACGTTCTCGGCGACTGCCGCCTTTAGGTACGTCCAAAGAAAACAAAACATTTCGGGAAACTTAGGATTAAAAAAAAAGAAAAGTAAAAAGTAACATATTAAAAAAGAAAAGAAAAATCACAATTTTTATAATACGATGAAAAAGCTAAAAACAAAAAAAAAACGTTTTTCTCTATTTTCATCATTTCCTTTCTACTGGTTAATGTTCATAGACGAGGTTCGTTGCTCGCTTGGCTGAAAGATCATAATCATTCCGAGGCGGCGTTGAATAGAGCTATCGAGGAATTCACTTTAAGTTGCGCCGGTTATTGTGTGGCCACGTACGTGCTCGGAATTGCGGATAGGCATTCGGACAATATAATGGTGAAGAAAACTGGTCAACTGTTTCACGTTGATTTTGGTCACATTCTTGGACATTTTAAGGAGAAATTTGGATTCAGGCGTGAACGAGTGCCGTTTGTGTTGACTAACGACTTTGTGCATGTAATAAACAAAGGTCAGACGAAAAAGGGGCAAGCAGTTGAATTTCAACGATTTCAGAGTCATTGCGAGCAAGCTTTTCTCGTCTTACGGCAGCACGGAGGTTTAATATTGTCCTTGTTCGCTATGATGATATCAACAGGATTGCCTGAATTATCCTCGGAGAAAGATCTCAACTATTTAAGGGACACTTTGGTATGCTGATTTTTTTGTTTTTAATGCATCACCAACGCATCATACTTGATTATTTATCACTTGTTTCGTTTAAAAGACTTACATGTAAATGTGCGTGCGTGCGTGCGTGCGTGCGTGCGTGTGCGTGTGCGTGTGTGTGCGCGCGCGCATAGGAATAGGCATAGGCATAGACTTAGGTATAGACGTAGACGTGACTGAAGGTATAGGTGATTGATCAGTTGATTTTGTTGGTATCAGGTACTCGAGATGTCCGAAAGCGAGGCGCAAAAGCACTTTAGAAGCAAATTCGACGAGGCTCTTTGTAATTCGTGGAAGACGTCGTTAAATTGGGCCTCTCATAATATGTCGAAAAACAATAAAACCACATGAATGTGCACGATCGAAAATAGGGAATACACGAAAGAGCCGAAAAGGGCAAGACGGAAGAACGGGTGGAAATTTACGAATGTAATCGAGGAGAGAGTCGCAGAAGAATCGAGGGGTTATATTGTATAACGAACAGTCCTCCTCTCATGCCCCATTAACAGGTTCAAACGAATAACGCGTTGGGACTCGACGGGATGTCGAAGAAGAACAGAAGAAGGAGGAGGCGGAAAAGTAGGAAAAGCAGAGGAAGAAGAAGAAGAATAAGAAATTGTCCTCGTATAGGATGTTTGGTTTGGAATTAAGAAGAGATGCAAGAGATAGTGTGATCCGAGAAGGTGATTTATTCGATATTCACCGGCAGTTGCCTTTCTCGTTGCCGCGTATGACAGCAGCGTATTCATACATGGGTACACGTACATATTGTTTTCTTTTCATTATTTTTCTCATCAATCTGTCTGTCTGTCTGTCTGTCTGGTACGCGAGCCATATCTTCCAAAATCCTGTCCGTCTGTCCTTGCCTGTCGGACGACGGATGGTAATAGCGGATGGAGAATGGAAGCGAAACACATACGTATGCAGTACATATCATTGGTCGACGTTGTGAACGAGAATGTTTGTTCAAAGGGAGAGCTTCGCGACGTACCGCCTACCGTATCGTAATATCAAATTATTGTCGCAGTACCGCGACCGTGTCATACGAGCAGCAGTTGTATAATTTTTTCACTCAAGGTTAGACGACACGTTTAATGATTTGAACGAAGTAACGATGAATTTTTGAAATTTCAGAACAAGTACCCGTCAAGTACCATTGTATCGATAACAATAAACCACGTTATTCTTCACCCTCCTGTTTTCATTCCAAGTCCTGTATGTAAGAGAAGGGAGACGTTACGGGTGCTGCGTTTTATCGATATTTTGGTCAAAGAAGGGAACGGTGTTAGCAGTTACGAGAACGACAATCGACAACTTGAGGCGTAATGCGTGCTGCGACGTGATCTCTGTTGAAGTTTCCGGGCTAGGCAGGACGAGGAAGAAGAAGAAAGAATGATAAAGGTAACGAAAAGTTTTCAAGTTGAAAGAAAATCTGTAAAGGGAAAAAGAAAGGAGGAAGGAAAAGTAGTATCGGAACAAGTTATACAGCAACGAATTGCAGGTAGAATTCGAACGAAGAAGAAGATGCAAGGGCAGGTGATTATCTTGAGCATGATCGCGAATGTGCACAAGGCCGTCGTGTGGATTCTTTTACTCCGTTATTGGCCGTTGGTTGTCGGTAAGCTCGCGGATCAGTGGATACACGCGTTACATAAGTTTGACACGATGCGGAGAAACAGCGGACGAGGACGGCTGACAGACGAGCGTTGGTGGGAGAGGAAATTACAAAGTAACGAATGAAGAGAGAGAGAGAGAGTGAGAGGGTGAGTGAGCGAGAGTTGGTGCCGAAGGGCGGGGAGTGCGCGAAGAGTGAAAGAAGAAGAGGTGAGAGACGAGAAACACCAACAATCCGAGAATGCCGTGTACTTGATCCGCGGCTAGTTTGCGCCTAAGTTGTTCTTTCTCGACGTGTACCGAGTTGCACGCATCGAATCGCCGCGTGGTGTTTCGTTGAAACACATTCCTCTTTACGACAATTAGCCGAACGTTGAGTTGAAATTGTGCACGAACCCACAAAAACGAACACTAACTAGCCATATATAAGCCCTTATTTATTCCTTCTCCTTTTCTTTTGCTGTTATGCAATAATTGAAATGATATCGGCTCGCAACGACTAGAATTGTTTGTTCGCGCGTTACTACCTCACCTTGGACGTAAGGCTATTCTCGCTTGCGCTTTATCTCGTCTTGTACATAACGTGGAATCATAAGTTGTTATTGTTGCGTATTCATCGCACTTACAGTTAGATGATAAATTCGAATCGGTTCGATTGAATTGCATTCGATGCAATTCGACGCGACCGCTCCCACGACCGAGATCGCGACCACAACCAGCTAATCCAAACCATACGCGAAAGTGGTACGCAGAAGGAAGAGAAGCTATCTGGTGATCGAAGTTATTGACAAGTTTTATTAATACGCCGATATTTGATGATTAGGGTAATTCGCGATCAGAAGACAATCTTTAGACAACGGTAGTCGACCCTTTGTTTGGCGTAGTTTCAAACTAACAACGAAATGACAGCCACGGAAGAAACCGAACCATTAATTTCCTCCAAAACATCGACTACCCGGGGCAATAGTAAACTACAAACTATCTCGTACAGTGCGATTTCATTGGTAAGCAATATCTATATCAAACGATCCTTTGAAATTTGTATGATATTTGTTTGTTTGTTCGTTTGTTCGTTTGTTCGTTTGTTGAAAGTTTGACAAGTGTAACGAGCGTACAGCGTACGAGCTGAATACTTAGCAGAGCATGATAAAGGGTGGTGATGTTGATGGCCGTGGCGTTGTAGGGATTCCGTGGAGGAATCAATGGCTTCGTTGAATTTACTTACAAAGAAAGATTACCAGCGATGTCGTATCTTCTAATGGCTTCTTCTTTCATATTTTATGGCTTTATGCTCGATAACGGTTGAAATCGCATGTCGTAGTGAAGAGAAAAAGAAAATCGGTTAGTAATTATTACGTAACGAGGTAGACTTATACATATATACGATATTTGAGTGCACAATGGGAAATTCAGTACGTATGTATTGATGTGTGTGTGTGTGTGTATCATGGTATTGATATAGCATAAGGATAGATCGTATAAACGTGGATTGTGAACGATTAATTTTATTGGTGGTGAAAGCTTTACTTGACACTGGTGTTACGTGTCAGCGTCAGTAGATTATTGGGATGCATAAATTAATTTCGGAGAACGTTGCAACTGTGTCGCGTTTGAAACGATAATAATACGTATTTGATCGAGTATGCCGGGTGATCGTAGGAAGGAATAGAGCCGGGAGCGCGCGGAACGAATTCGAAAACGTCGTTCAACTTGAAGCCCCTGTCACAGTGCACGAGCGAAACGGTAAGACCAGCACCGTTGGTCACGGCGGCAACGATATCTGCATCGTCGAGCCGTCATTCTGGCGGAAACACGGAAAACGAATCGATCACGTATACTTGGAGCGACTTGAACGTATACGTTGTTGGGAAGAACGAAAAAATATGGGATACCCTGTTGAAGAGGAAAATACCGATCGAGCCAAGACATCTATTGAAAGACGGTAAGAGTAAAAACGGTCAAGGCCGATCAGGATCGTGCATTTTTTGTTAGTACCTATACATTGTATTATAATTTATATGTATCTACATACATATACATACGTGTATGCATATTGAACGCGTCCGACCGATACACCATTTGGATTTCAGTGTGTGGCGTGGCGTATCCAGGTGAACTATTGGTAATCATGGGATCTTCGGGTGCCGGTAAAACAACGTTACTGAACGCTTTAACGTTTCGATCAGGCCGCGGTGTAACCGTGTCCGGTGTGATGGCTGCGAACGGAAAAAGGGTTTCTTCCACGATACTGACCTCGAGAACCGCATACGTGCAACAGGACGACCTGTTCGTCGGTGCTTTAACCGTTAAAGAGCATCTTGTATTTCAGGCTATGGTCCGTATGGACCGACACATACCTACGGAACAACGAATCGATCGAGTGAATCGAGTGATCAACGAGGTAGTTACGCATATTAGGTATTACGTGTTTCGTTTCCTATCTCGTTAATTTACAATGTGCTCGGTACCAAGCCAGCCTTTTGCCCTTCGCCCGATCCAGACCATTTTCTCTTTCTTATTTCCTTTCCTATTTTCTTCTTACTTCTTACAATAATTTATTGTGTCTACTTTTTCTAGAGGATTCCTCCTCTCGTATCTCGCCCCGATCTTTCGATTTTGCTTTTGTTTTTCTTTTCGTTTCGGTTCGGTTCGGTTCGGTTCGGTTCGGTTCGATTCTTTTCTTTTCTTTTCTTTTTTCTTTTCCCCCCATTAGCTTGCCTTAACCAAGTGTAGAAACACCGTAATCGGGCAACCGGGACGTATCAAAGGTTTGTCCGGAGGCGAGATGAAGAGGCTGTCGTTCGCATCGGAAGTGTTAACCGATCCGCCGTTGATGTTTTGCGACGAACCCACGTCGGGTCTCGACTCGTTCATGGCCCATCAAGTGGTCTCCGTATTGAAGGCATTGGCCGGTAAGTAAACGCTGTCGTGTATCGTGTTGATGCTGACTGTACAGCAGGTATAGGTGGGCTCGCGTTTCCAAGAATGCGAGAAAAATTCACATAACTGTAATACGAATCTGGCTCGCTTGTTCTTACCGTAGCTCGTGGCAAGACGATCGTAGCAACTTTGCATCAACCCTCGTCGGAATTGTTTGCCCTGTTCGATAAGATTTTACTGATGGCCGAGGGAAGAGTAGCCTTTATGGGCACAGCGTCCCAAGCTTGCGCCTTTTTCGATATGTAAGTGACTCGTACGTGTACGTAAATCTTTTACGCGTTTCTTCCCCTCTGATCCGTATATCCGCAATTCGTAATTCGTAATTCGTAATTCGTAATTCACGTTGTATACGTGTATGACCGAGATGGTATACGTTTGCAGGCTAGGAGCTGCTTGTCCCAGCAATTACAACCCGGCGGATTACTTTGTTCAAATGTTAGCGGTTGTTCCCGGTGAGGAAGCGTCTTGTCGTCACGCGATAAATACCGTGTGCGATGCCTTTCGAAAGACCGATCTGGGTGTTAAGATCGCGCTGGAAGCGGAAACGATAAACGGCGAATTCGAAGATTCCCTGCGAACTTCGAAGCATTATTCGGACAGACGGTCGCCATACAAAGCCAGCTGGTGCGAACAGTTTCGCGCGGTTCTCTGGAGGTCGTGGTTGTCGGTGATCAAAGAACCGATCCTCGTTAAAGTTCGCCTGCTACAGACTGTCGTAGGTGTCATAGGTGTTGTTGTTGATGGGTGATGGGAGAGGAATAAAAAAACCGAAATCATCATCATTATTATATTAATTATTACGATAACCGCGAACAACCGGGACCGTGTGGGAAATGAAATCGATCCTGGTTTACGAATACATATAACGTAACAGTCGAGGTAGTTGATGGTTAATGTAACTGTTGATTGTTGTGTTGTAGATGGTATCGCTGTTGATCGGAATCGTTTATTTCAACCAGCACTTGGATCAAGACGGTGTAATGAACATTAACGGTGCTCTCTTTATATTTCTCACCAACATGACGTTCCAGAACGTGTTCGCGGTAATCAATGTAAGAATCTTGTCTGTTGCAAATCTGGCACGATCGTTTTAATCTGAATCATCCAAACGGATTACTTACATATCGATAGATATGTAAAATATCTACATATGTCGTATTTATTATTGATTCGCACGTTTTCAATACAGGTTTTCTGCGCGGAATTGCCAATATTTTTACGCGAACATCGAAACGGTATGTATCGTACCGACGTATACTTTTTGTGCAAAACCCTCGCGGAAGCGCCGATATTCGTGGCTGTACCGCTGTTATTCACCGTGATCGCTTATCCTATGATTGGGCTGTATCCAGGGATCGGTCATTTTTTCGTTGCCGCTGGAATCGTTGCCCTGGTCGCAAATGTTTCTACTTCTTTCGGTACGCCGCGCCGTTTCGCTAACACCTATTTCATCCATTATGCATGCATACGTTACGACACGTAACGATACTTGACGATATTTTCAGGCTACCTGATATCCTGTCTGAGCAACAATTTATCAATGGCGCTGTCCGTTGGACCTCCGGTGATAATACCGTTTCTGTTGTTCGGCGGATTTTTTTTGAACACAGCGTAAGAGCAAAAGTTCCAGCCGAAGGCGTCCAGGTGTGTACGTATACATAAAAACACAGTTTTATTGGGAATATGTGTGTGTGTGTCACAGGTCCGTTCCGTTCTATTTCGAATGGTTCTCCTATTTATCTTGGTTCCGGTACGGTAACGAAGCTCTTCTTATCAACCAGTGGTCGAAAGTCGATTTTATAGAATGCACCAGAAGCAACGCAACTTGCCCGAAAACTGGACGGATGGTGTTGCAGATGTTTAACTTTAGGGAGGTTCGTTTTCCGCCTTTTCTTTCAACTCGAACCAAATATTATTTATCTTTGATTAATCGCACAACTTTCTTTATACAATTTCTTTTTTCCCGATTTTAGGAACATTTCATCACGGACATCGTCTGCCTTCTCTGCTTGATTGCCGCCTTTCGTTTTCTGGCTTTTCTCGCTCTGCTCTCGAAGACTCGGCGCAACTGTAAACAGCGATAAAACGACTGTATCCGTTTCCCAATAGAAATAACTAATTACTCTTACTTGCTCTGTATCAACGTAACAAGGATCGCGTAACAACCGTGACCAGTTTCTTACCAATTATCCAACTACCGGTAAACGATACCAACGGTTTCAGGAATCACGTATTTTCCTTCCTTCCTTCCTTCCTTCCTTCCTTCCTTCCTTCCTTCCTTCCTTCCTTCCTTCCTTCCTTCCTTCATTCCTTTCTTCCTCTCTCCTATACCCCCACCATATGTCCTTATTTTATCGAATGTATGTACGCGACGACGATTAACCAGATTTGTATCGTCCTTACGCAATTATTCGATTAAACGCTATTTTATACAATCCACTCGTGCTTTCCATACATACATACACACACATGCATGTATCTGCTGCGTAAATATCCCGATCGGTAGTTGTCGTATTTTTAATCGGTTTTATCGTCGCAAATTGACGCTACTGCTTTATAACGATATCAACGAAAAGGTACAATATACAATATCGGCGAGGTATCCAATTATCATACGCAACGTATACATGTATGTATTGTTGTTCGTGTATCTCCTTGATTCAAGATCATTTAGCTGATTTACTTTAAGTTGCAGAAAAATTGCAATTTGGCTGTCCTCTTTGCATCTTTGTTCCGTCAATCGTATGCATTCGTTGCGAGGCACCGTAAAAGAAGGAAGAACAAAAAAGAAATGAGAAGGGTGCGGTGGGGTGGTGGTGGCGGCAGTGGCAAAGGTGGAACAGCGGAAACAGAAAAAAAAAGCTAACCGAGGTTTGTACGAAACTAAAACTCGCGGTATTTCCTGCCTCCAAGCTGTCAGGGGTGACGAGCGGTGGATAGCGGATAGTACAAAATGCGTGCACGCGGTACGACAATCGTCGACCATCCCACTTCCAAGGATAGGCTTTCCGATATCATTGACAAACCGGTTGTCATTTATACCGTGCGAGCACGTTACTCCCGCAGGGTATACCAGAAGAAAAAGGAAACGATTAGCGAAGAACAGAAACAGTAGGAGATACGTACATATTTGTTCGAGGATAACTTTCCTCGACGGTGTTAAACAATTTGGACGATGAAGCCGATGCAACTGACGTAAATTAATCGTACCTAAAGCCCCCCCCCTCCAAGTACTTCTTTGAACGAAAAGTATGATGAGATATGTTGAGATAATTGATAGTCCTTTGAACTTATAAAAGTATCTTTAGAAAGTTTCTTCTGCGGCAACCAGTATGCGAAAGGATTATAAAAAAGGGGAGCGAGGTGGCCGACGACGAGAAATTCGCATGACGTAAACCATAATGCCAGGTGTGTACATATAGGGTTTCCGTCTTCGTCTTCGATTACGATAATGCCATTTAATCCAGTGGTTTTAACTCGTCGAACCTATACACCTACACGTATGTATTCGTATCGCTTCGTCTTTGATTTTTCAAGCGGTAGCGGTTCAATACGGGGCAAGTTGATTTTCGTTTTTTTTTCCCCCTTTAAACTTTAACCCTTCGTCTTTCATCTTCTTAAATGTGCGCACCAGTGACTGGTAACAGTCCTTTTCTTTTTTTCTTACACAGATAACCTATCGTATTGGATTGTTCGCATACAGATCCATAGGTACGTATATACAATGCATGATGTATACTTACCTTATATTTAAGATTGGATCGGTTGGGTGAAAAAGTGGATGAACGCGATGTACCGAACGCGTGTGCTTTTCAATTGTCAAGGCTTTGTTCGTTGAAAGGAGGAAAGGTGGAAAGGTGGAAAGGAGGAAAGGAGGAAAGGAGGAAAGGAGGAAAGGAGGAAAGGAGGAAAGGAGGAAAGGAGGAAAGGAGGAAGGTGAAACAGGAGAAGACAACAAGTGTGATGTGGTGTGGTGTGGTATAGTGTGGTGTGGCGCGGTATAATGAACCGTGAGCTGCGGCCAAGCGCGGCTAGACCGAGTGACTGGGTGGTAAGAACGAAGCTCGACTTAAATTCAGTATAAGAATCTCGTTCGCTGAACGAGTAGCTGCGATCGTGACTATCCGACAGGTACACACAGATTTAAAGAAAGGGGAATAATATCGTGATACAGCTTAGCGATATACGCGATGTACGACGGGTCGAAAAGATGCGACGATTCGTCCGATAAGAAGGTGGAGATTCTTACGAAGGAAGAAAGGACCGACTCGAAAGGGGTGACGCTCTCGTGGAGAGACGTCTCGGTATTTGCGATGGATCCTGGACGAAGAAGCGTACGCAAACAATTGATTGATAACGGTGTGTGAATCGATCATCGATCGCTGTTATAACTAATATTCGGATCTTGTGACTTCAATTATGTAGCTAGGTAAAGTTAAATCTAACGAATATCTTGTATAATGAAACGAGCGATGCTTGATTCCAGTGCGAGGTATGGCGAATGCTGGTGATCTAACGGCGATAATCGGTTCGAGGTAAGCTCGCTCAGACGCGATAATTCACCATACGGATATACAATATACATACATATGTATACGTTTGTTATAATAATTTAGCGGATCTGGTAAAAGTTCGTTGATGGTGGCACTGGCTTTCCGCACCGGACGTAAGTGGAAAACACTGTTGTGGATACGCGTCTAGGTACGTACGAGTATGATAGATGCATTAACGCTTACATTAACGTTTGCAGCGGAACTACTAGTTCACGGTGATATAAGAGCGAACGGGACACCAATCGATTGCTCTTACATGATGCGAAATACCGGTTACATGCATCAAGAAGACATGTTTGTCGAAACGATGACCGTGATCGAACACCTTTGGTTCATGGTGCGGCACAATTTATTTGCCAATTAATTCGTTCGTTTTAAAGCGATCCAACTGTTTTACGTAAGCATGTATGTATGTATGTATGTATATCTGGCTATCGTTGATTATCGTTTCAGGCTCGAATGAAGCTTAACGGAAAGACAGGGATACAGGATATCCGCGAAACGATTAACCGATTGGTGATAGAAGTTGGCTTAGCGAGTAGACGCGATGTGCGAATCGGCAATGGGATCGACGACAAGCTGCTATCTGGTGGAGAAAGGAAGAGATTAGCTTTCGCTACCGAAGTACGGCACATTCTTGCATTCCGCATTTCACCCCCCATTCATTGTTTCGATTAATTTCCATTTCCATTTCCATTTCCATTTCCATTTCCATTTCCATTTCCATTTACGTATCCTTTTCTGTCGCGTTCCTTCATTAAGGTATCTGTTCGATATGCGTGTTTTCAGCTGTTGATCGATCCAAAAATATTGTTTCTGGACGAACCAACAACCGGGTTGGATTCTCATTCGGCGAATTGCCTGGTTTCCCAGTTGAAATGTTTCGCGGCGAAAGGACGAACAGTACTCTGTACTATACATCAACCAAGTTCAGCGATATTTGATTCCTTTAACCGAATAATCTTGATAGGCGAAGGACGAGTCGTGTTTGCCGGACAAACCGATCGAGCGGTCGAATTTTTCGCAAGGTACGTTCACACACGTTCTCACTATTACGCTTCTTCCGTTCAATTACATAGTTTCCTCTTCAGCCAAGGTTACCACTGTCCACGGAACTACAATCCAGCCGATTTCCTGATAGACGTTGTATCTATTGGTTCCAAGGCCGAAAATGGCCAAACGGCCACGCGAAAATTATGCAACGTCTTTCTAGCTAGCGAGGCTTATAATGAAATCGATTATACTTTTCAAAAGGACATTCAATTGGTACGCTCTTCAAATGTATTGTAGATTTCAATTTTATTTTTCCTCATTTTCCTCATTTTCCTCATTTTCTTCTTACGCTTTCTGCGTCTCTCTTCAAAACACGTGTTACGTTCGGTATCGTTTGTGTATTCCAGTCTGCGAACAGATTACCTTTCAACGCTAAAGCCGTTTCGTAAGTATCCGATATGATATTTCACTTGTTCATTCTGATCGTTTGCCGATTCTTTGATTCCTTGGTATTTCTGCAGAAGCAAGGGATCGCGATACTGTTCGCGACTTTATTGGATGATTTATCGGGATTTATTGCAAGTCTTGAGAGATCCGTCGGTACAACTCTTCAGGATACTGCAGAAAGTGGTAAGCAAATCTATCGATAACGATATTCAAAGCAGGCAAACTTGATCCTTCGTAGAAAAAAAAAAGTAAAAAGAAAGGGATTATAAGAACGAGAGAAAATGAGAGTGTGTGCAAATTTACGATCGGTTCAAAATTGTTTGAAACCGATTTCAAACGAAAGAATAAATAAATGAAAATACAGCAGAATGCATATAATGTATGTACGTATGTACGTTAGCAAGAGAAATTTGACGTTTCAATTGAATAGAGCGTCGCAACGATCGCTGGCCTGTGTTTCGTGGGTTCGGTGAATTTCGATCAACTTGGAATTCAAGCTACCCAGGGTGTGATATTTATTTTGGTGTCGGAGAACGCATTTTTCCCGATGTATGCTACGTTAGCCCTGATACCGCAACAGTTGCCGCTTCTTCGAAGAGAATACAGGGCTGGAATGTATCCGGTTCATCTGTATTATGTTGCGCGTATGATTTCTTTGGTAAGTGTAATAGATTTTGCCAATCAGCACTACATTGTATACGTATGTACATAGAAATTATTTTCATATAAATAATACAATTAATGTGAAGTATGAACGGTTGAATTGCAGATACCTGGATTGATAGTGGAACCACTGTTGTTTGTGACGATAATCTACTGGCTCGCTGGTTTACGGAACACGGTCGAAGCATTTGGATTGTCGTTAATCGTTTTGTTGCTGACGATAAACGTGTCGACGGCATGTGGTAAACCGTTCGTTTAAATTTCATCACTTGATCGATTGGAAAGCAACAACGATGAGAAACGTTTAGAAGATGTAGAAATATTTACGAAAACGTTTCTCCTTCTTCTTCTTCTTTTTCTTCTTCTTCTTCTTCTTTTTTTTTTTCAGGATGTTTTTTCTCGACGCTGTTCGAAAACGTACCATTGGCCATGGCCTACTTGGTTCCCTTCGATTACGTTCTCATGATCACGATGGGTCCCTTTGTTAAGCTCGGGTACTTGCAGTCGTAATTGTTTAACCGTTCGATCGAATGAAATGAAATGAAATTTTTCGATCAATTGTTCTCAACTCGTCGATGTAATGCAATGTTCCTTGTTGTATTACAGATCCTTGCCGGTGTACGTTCGATGGGTGAAATATATTTCTTGGTTGTTACATTCGAGCGAAGCGCTTACCATTCTTCAATGGAACAACGTACAAAATATATGTAAGTGGTGGTTGGAACACGTGACTGATATAATACACGGTATTACAGATGGTGGTTAGTGGACAAGGAAAATGATCTAACGTTTTTTTTCTGTTTTCTGTTGTTTTTTTTTTTTTTTCTTTTTTTCCAACGTTTACAGCTTGCGAAGCGATCGATACGGAATTGCCGTGCATCACCGAAGGGCAGCAAGTTTTGCAACGCTATGACTTTGATCAAACAAACTTTTGGATGGACATGCTACTTATGGTCGTGATTTATTTTGTTTTTCATGTCCTTGCTTATGCGTGCCTTTGGAATCGTTGCAGATGGAAATAGAAATACCTCTTGACACGTGGTTTCCTTTTTTATTTCCTTTTAACATATTTACAATCCAGAGCATCATTACGTTTACATAGAATATATCAAGAATCATGTAACAACGATCTTTGTAATTTCTTTCGTAAACTGTTATTCTGTTTTCTAAATAAAAAGATAATAATAAAGAAAGAAAGAAAGAAAAGGAGAAAAAAGAAAAAAGAAAAGAATTGTCAACGGTTATAAACGGCAACTGTTATATTTTTTAACGACAGAAATTGTTTACCGTACGAAATTGATGTAGGTCGAAGTTGCGCGATTCTACGATAGATGTCGGGGTAAGTACGTCGAATGGTTGAGAGAGGTAATAGTAGGTAATATCGTAATAGGGCTGGATCCCAAAGGCAGCGACAGTGCCAGCAAGATATCTGTGTTTGGTTTGTCAGCAAAAAGCAAAACGGCGTTCGGTAAGAGAAGGAGGGGAATAAATGGAGCTAGCAGCTAGAGCGTGCTGGAACATCGGAATTAGCGGGGTGCGGGCAGTGAGAATCGGAGAAGCCAGATAGAGTGAAAAGGAAAGACTGCGAAAGTACGGTCGGTTAGAAGCAGAGAGAAAGAATGAAGACTGTTCGGAGTAATGGCGGGCAGGAGAGTGGTGTTTTGTGACACTTTTTTCCAGCCGATGAAGATTACAAGATTCGAAATAAGTGAAAAGGGTGACAATTGACAGGAAAGAATACTTTCGTTCGAGTTCAGCCGATAATCTGTACAGAGTGGACAGTCATCGGTAATGTGTTCTATTCTGTTCGGCGGCCATATTACTATAACATCGCATCGTGTCGTGTGTCGTGTGTCGTACTGTACCCACTAATATTATTGTATCTTGTATCGTATCGTATCGTGCCGTATCGTACAACATCCGTGTCGCGTTGTACCGTGAAAATTAAAAGTGTAAGTTTCGTTCGATCAGGATTCACTAGTTCGTTACAACGATCGTACTGCGTGAATTTGCATTCGACTAAGGTGGTAGACTGGTAGACCGTGCGATCGATGAAGATGGCTCGCTCATATCTGTTCGAGTTAACCTATCGTTCCGTCGAATCGAGGCGTCGATTTGATTGACACAAGTCGAGCTTCTGGGACATAGTCGGCTGGTATACATTTTCAAGCGTGAACGAAGAAAAGGTGGTCGTCGGTCGGTCGATCGGTCGGTCGGTCGGTCGGTCGATCGGTCGGCGGTGTGTCAAAAATTCGAATTCGAATGCGTGCATCGTGGATTGCTGTGTCGTGTCGTGTCGTGTCGTATCGTGTCGTGTCGTGCCGTTCCGTGCCGTGCCTTACTGTGCCGTGCGCACAAATTTTACGCTCTTACTTAGCGAGCCATGCGTTTCCCAAGGTACGTCTTGATAAATACGATTGTTTGGAAAATGGAATATCTAGAAGAATCCTGGCTTCGGTAAAGGGTCTGATCGACCATTGGAACGATATCTATCGTACCAAGTGATTTGACAAATATATGTACATTGACTGGCGTTTTTCTGCTCGACTCGTCAGCTCGAAGCCGTTGCACCGACGTATCTTTATCACGGATCACGCTACGAATAGCATTTAACCGTAAATACGTACATAAAAGAATTACAGTGGATTCGTAAAACGAGCCAACTGATCGTGGTAATCACGATCAAGCAAGGGACAGCGACGGAGGCGCTGCGGGCACTCGATGCGCAACATTTCCATTCAGAGGTGTGTATTTATCTACCGTACATTACGTGTATTAATATAGCAGCATATACAAACTGGTATTTACCCTCGTCACCCTCGACCATTTCCTGCAATTAGTTTTTTATTTTATTTTATTATTAGGTATCTCTCTCTCTCTCTCTCTTTCTCTCTCTCTTTTTCCAATATATTTCTCACCTTTTCTTGTTTTATTTGTATCCTGTTGTTTTAGCGTTGTTGACTTTGGTATCGCTATTTTGTATTTACAGTAAGACTTTTGTGCTGTAAAATTGTAATGCAAAAAGAAATACTGTATACATTCGTAAGATCGTGATTAGTGTCAAGATCGGTTGACTATCGTGGAAATGTTAATCTCGTTTGAAAATGCATTAGGCAATCGGGGAAAAAAGCTGCCAGGATAGGCGCGTGCAAATTGAAAGGGAAAAAAACGGGCAACTTTTTCTTTAATCGTACCATTATCGTGACAGTGACGGTTATCAATGATTCGTTTATCGATATCACGAATCCACACATTTTCGGTGGTACTTTTTCGGCGGAAAATGAATCAATTCGAATCGGTAAAATGAATTTTTTCATAGAGGGGGTGGGGGAAGAAAAGAAAATCGTGAAAATTCCACGTTTATGGTGGCGCTTGAGGTGCAACTGAGAAAACGGCAAAGGTTAAGAGTAACTGATATTTTGGTAGCCGCGATACGAATCCTAACCAGACCTCTGCCGTTGCGTATATTTAGATATGTATGTGTTTCACTTTGAAAAGAGTCGTCATTATGCACGGAATTGCGAGCGCTCGCGCGCAATCGATTCAACCATAATTTTTCCCATAATAACTGGGAAAACTATAACGTGGTATACATATGTATATTTTGTCTGTCCCTTCGCGCATACTATACACACACACACCATTCCCACTATGTATTTTGTCTTTTCAAAACGCGAGTAAGAGAAACTGAAATATTGTTACGAATGAAGCAAAGATGATGGAGAAAGTAGAATCAAGAAAAAATGTTAACAGTGTTATTTTACTATCGGAGATTTCTTTGCAACAGCTATTGGTTGGTGATGTGATCTTTTTTGACTAAACCAAATGCGATATATATGTACACATTATACATTCAATTGGTCGTAATCGAAATTAATAGATAGACGATTTGAATAATTTTCAAAGGATACGAATGAAATGTTCCGTTCGTATTTCGCATTGGTATTTTGGTGAACGAAAGGACGTTGTCGAATATTATTTTGATCGGTAAAAGATTATAGGAAGAAAGTATGTATGTCGAGTTACAGAGAAAGTAAGTAGAATGGTTCGATTGATTGCGCGTGGTGTCGCATACACCACAGCCCACAGGTGCATATGTATCGTGATATCGACGCGTCGCGTTGCACCTTTATAATTTATAATATAATACGATGTAACTACCAGTGATTATTGAGAAAGGTGAGAATTAGATGCGGTATCGTAATTCTTCTAAATATTGCGTGTATATATGTCTTCTCGTTCGGTAATCACTAATCCTATCATGGTCGTGAGCAGTCGTATCGCGATCACGATCGAGTTCATCGAATGGATGAACGAATGAATGAATGAATGAATGAAATGAAATGAAATGAAATGAAACGAAATGAAACGAAACGAAACGAAACGCGGATCGGAACACGAAAATCACGAATCGCAACAGCTTGACAAACGATACACGCGTATCGCACTCGAATTGTAAGCTCGATTACTTGTATGTATTAAATGATCATTGGTTGTTTTCAGGAGACGGCAAAATGGCTGAGGACCGAAATAATTCACAAGGGTTAGTTGGACAGGCGCACACGGTACGTAAAAGCAAACGGTCGTTGTGCCAAACTTTGATTCGGTTTATTTCGGTTTTGTTGAACGAAGTTGGGAAAAAAGGCTGTTTCGCGTTTCAAAGTGAGATACGAGTTGGTGGAGAAAAAGCAGAAACCGGCGCGGCGTGCCGATGCGACGACACCGATCACATCTCCTTTCATAGCTTTTTCTTTTTTTAATTGCCTGATCGTTTATACTTTGCGCTATTATACTTTCCTGATTAAATACGTTTTTGCTTTGCAGTTTTACCTCGTATTCTCCCTTTATAAGCTTTTTTAGCCATTCGTCTTGAATTGTCCCGCTCGCCCTTTCCTTTCTATCATCTTTTCCTTGCCATCGGAAGGGGAGGGGGGAGGGGGGGGGGGGAAGCGGGGGGCGGTTAATCACGGTTAAAGCAAAGTTATTAAAATGAAAAACGATTCGTTACAAGTTGCACGATTTCTTTCCCCGGTGTAGAAACAAGCAAATAACGTCTCTGGGTCGTTTGCTCATTCTACTTGGTTATCTTAACCGACTGGTGATCGAATCTTTTTGCAGACAGAACGTGGTTCGCCACCGCCCCCTGCATTGACCACGTTGACCGGTACGTCAGGTGGAGAAGGAGGCGGAGGAGGAGGAGGAGAGGAAGAAGGAGGGCATATCGCGGTTGGAACGGGAGCAGGATTCAGAAGCGTTCAAAGAAACGATTCTCCGCCTCGCGGTCCTCGAACTTTGTTAGTGCGTCGCGGCGAGAATGGTTTTGGTTTCACGCTTCGTCATTTCATCGTTTATCCGCCAGAGTCCTGTTGCGTAAGTGTTTCTCGGCCAAGCTGCTGAAAACTGTTTTAGAAAGTAACCATGTATACTTTACTAGAGGCGATGATCTCGTATCGAAAGTACAGATGATTTTATTTATTCGTCAGATGTTACCGGGACACGAGCGAACGAGAATCGACGAACCGATGGACACGATATTCGTGAAACAGGTACGCGCTGATTCACCGGCTTCCGAAGCAGGATTACGTACGGGGGATCGAGTGGTGTCCGTTGACGGAAAACCGACCCGCGGCGAACAGTACGCTAAGGTAGTTCAACGCATCCAACAGGCGGGTCCTTGGCTACGACTTCTGGTCGTATCAAAAGAGGATGACATTTTGCAAAGATATTTCGGCGAAACTGCTCACAATCCTGAAACGAATCAACGTCCAGGATTGCGGTCACCGGAAAGAACCGGTCATAGACAGCGTAGATCCGTCAGTATGATTCCCGGTTTGTCGTCAAGAGCGAGGCAATCTTGGGTTTGTTCGCCGGTGAATTCGATGCCCGCGCCGTTGGCTCGGCTGGAATCGGATCAACCGATCGACGAGTGCCTTTCCGCTCGAGATCAAGACGCCTTTTCATTCTGTCGATCCAACGACTTTTCCAAAGAGACGCAAAAATCCTGCGCGAACAATTCCAGAACAACTCATCACTCTCAAGCTCAGTCGAGAAGCCTGGTGCCTCGTAAACCGTTGCAAGAGATTGCTGCTCGGTACGAGCCTCGACGAAATTCGCCTCCAAGATCCGCGCAAGACACCTCGAGCTCGCCCGGTGCCCACTCTTCCGATAAATCGATGCATTCGGATCTTTCGAAATTCGATAAATACGATTCGTCCGATCGAACTCGTTGCGAATCTCTCTATTCGAGAGCAAACAGCGATCAAATATACGACCGGATCAAGGATCCGATATATGAACGCGTTCGACTCGGGGAACCAGTCCGATCCAATACCGAGGATCATCAACGTTCCCTCCTCCCCCATCACCACCACCACCATCATCACCACCAACATCGTCAACATCGTTATCCTAATTCTCAGCAGCAGCAGCAACAACAACAACAACAACAACAACAGTATTATCAACAGTCTGATTCGCAGCAACATTCGAACTCGTTAAGATTTCCTTTGTCACGGGCGGAACCTCAAGTACCTATTTACCGTTCGGCAGCAAGAAGGGTAAGTTTGCGACGCGCTAGCGAAGGAAGCACCGGTAGCTCGACGCTCAACAATTTCGATTCGGCGAGTTACGCTAGCACGGAAGCGCTTCGGTCCTGCGATCGTGATTCGCGGTTCAGTATCGACTCCCGTAGGGATTCCTCTCCGACACCTACCACCGCTCCCTTCGCTTACGAATCCGCTTGTGCCTTGCTTGGAAGTGGAACGAACGTCGGAGTTAGTAAGGAAAGTAACGGTGGCTATAGAAACGACATTGGCAACGACGTTACCAACGATATAGCAAATTCGAGCATCGACGATTCCGTTATCATGACGAGACTTCGTAAAAGTTTCGAGCAGAAGGAGGAATTTTTGCGAAGACCGAGCCACCCGATTGGTTGGTTTTTACCCGATGAAAAAGCCGAGCCTCCGATTCGAAGCGGTAACTCCGCAGCACCGATCCCACGAGAATTTTACGCGAGGCCGCAAAAACTTCAGAGACAGATTTGGCCACCGAACGACCTCAGACAAAATCAACAAGAATCATTGAATTCCAGGCTCGATCAAAGTAGAAGTCTGTCGGGGAATGCCGAATTGGACAAGACCAGCTCCCCTAATCAAAACGTGCAAAGGTTCCGCAACGGGGCTAACGTGACTGGCGAAATCGACTATTTCATCGATTCTTCGAATAACCAGACCAACGAATCTCTCGACGACGCGACTCGTTCGTTGGATCGTCTACACCAGCAAAATTTAACCGATCGATTCTGCGCTCCGTCCATTTACGACGATCGTCGTGATGCGTTCGATTGGAAAGAATTATCCGATAGACAGCAGCACCGCCACCACCACCAGCAACAACAGCAGCAACAACAACAACAACAACAAATGTACAGAGGTGCCGGTAAATCGAACAATTTTATCGGAACTTTGTCAAAGATACAAGAGAATATCGCAAGTAGCGGAGCTTTGGTGTCGGTCGATGCGCGACAATCGACGGGTGCAAAGAACAACGGTACTTCTTCTCTGCCATCTTCTCCTGGGCCCGAAAAGAAGACGAACGATAAGTTTCCAACGCTACCTCAGGGGCTCCAAATCGTGTCGAAACGCGCGAAACAGTTCGAGTCGGGTCGTCTGATGAGCGACGATGACGAACCGACCGGCGATCGAACCAATCTCTACAAGAGCGAATTGTCCCGGTTGTCCCATAAACGTAGCGTACCGAATGTTGCCGTTCGGAAAAGAGAATTCGAATCGAAGGCGGAGGCTCAAGAACCAAAAAGGCTACCGATATCCTCTAGGGAAACCAAATCTTTGGATACTGGTACGTTTAAATATACCCGTACACCTACACGCATACCATATACTATATATTTTTCTCTACTTTTTCTTTCTTTCTTTCTTTCTTTCTTTCTTTCTTTCTTTCTTTCTTTCTTTCTTTCTTTCTTTCTTTCTGCCTATCTATCTTTTTACCTCCTCTTTTCCCTACCACCACCACCACTATCACCACCCCCACCTTCTTCGTTCAATTTTTTTGTACCGTTACTCGAACAAGACTAAAGTAAAATGTCATCCGGGAATATTTTCTCCTTAATGTAACGCTGTAAATATCTAGGTAGTGGATTAAAGGGAAACAGAGTAATTCCTGTAGGCAGCAGTCGCATCCATTGTGAACCACCGGCCAACTATCATACGATCGAAGGTAGAATAACATTTCAAATGATTGAAATTGATTGAACGTTGTGTTCGTCGACACGCTATCTTCCTCTTTCCGCTGTTTTTTTAACTGTAACGTTTATCGCGACCTTTAATTGTCACGCAGCTTTTCTCAGATTACTTTTACTCTTGTTCATTGTCGTCTTTCTTATTAATCGTCATTTTTATATTTGTCACGCTTTTTCTCAATCTCTTTTCTTTTCGACTTTTTATCATTGTTTCTTAGTTTCTTTCTCTTTAACAAGCTGCTAAAACTATTATATTAATCCGGAATCCAAACTCTGTTTGGCTTGGACACTGTGGCCCGTTTCTGCTTTATACAGGGTGTCCCGTAACTAGTAGTAACATCGGGAAATGGGGGGTAGCTGAGACGATTCTGAACAACAATTTCCTTTGCAAAAATGTCAGACGGGGCTTCGTTTTTGAATTATTAAGGAAAAACACTGACCAATCAGAGCGCGCGTACTGCGTGCGCTAAGCCGTGATTCGTTCTAGTCCGACGTTCCGGTTCGAAGTTACCCTATCACGGCTGAGCGCACATACTACACGTGCTCTGATTGGTCAGTGTTTTTCCTTAATAATTCAAAAACGAAGCCCCGTCTGACATTTTTGCAAAGGAAATTGTTGTTCAGAATCGTCTCAGCTACCCCCCATTTCCCGATGTTACTACTAGTTACGGGACACCCTGTAGATATAGAATATACATAGAATATAGAGGTAGGCTGAAACATTTGAATACATTTTGCGCAGAGACTGTGAATGCAAGGACGGCGGACGGAGGGGGAACGGGCGAGCCGAGATTTCGTAGCAATAGCGTGGAATCGTGGGAATCGACGACTTGTGTCGAGAACTCGGAAATCGTTAGACACCAGTGGTTCCATCAGCGGCGAGGAAATATCGAACAAAGGCAAAGCACAAAAGAGGTTGACGCGATCAACCCGACGACGCTCGCTATCGACGAGAACAGCGACGAGAAGGTGTCCAGAAAGCAGGATGCTTATGCGGAAATCATCGAAACCGGTGGTGGTTAGTGTTCGCGTATCGTTTGTCCGATTCGTAACGACTTTTCAAACCATTCTCGAGGATTTTCCTTTTGTTGTTTTAAAGGCACGCTACCGAACAACGCGGTTCAGGGTAACGGAGTTGTTTTCAGACGACAGAAGAACGCGCAGATAAGTGAGTAAAAAATAATCCGATCTCTCTATTATAATCGAATACCTAGTCATTTTGTACGAACGAGCGAACCTAGGATAATCGATAACGGTTCATTTCATTTCAGCGGACGAAGATCGTGCCACCAGAAGAGTTTCGTACTTAAAAGCAACATGGGGCGAACGAATGCACGTCGACAGCGATTTGGAACTGAGTGATTCAGAGCCGATTCACGCTTCCAGAAGGTAAATCGAACGATAGTCACGATCAAAGGGAAAGAGAAAGCTTCTTGCTTTCTAGGCGTACGTGGAGATTTTCTTTTCTTTTTTCTTCCTTCTTTTTTTTTCCGTTCTTCAGTCTTCGCGTTCTCGCGGTCCGGCGTTCCCGCGTTGTCGCGTTCTCACTTTCTCTAGTTGTCAAGTTGTCATGTCATGCTTTGGTACCGGTCATCTTACATATGCTCTGTGATGGATCTAAACGTATTGATGGAGCTCTTTTGCCTGTATATAGTTGCTTATCTCGAGTATACATCATGTTTTGCCTCGATCCGTATTTTCAGCGTTCATAAGAGATGGCGTCTACCGCTGTTTCCAAACGATATCGCATCGTTACGACGCATCTTCGAGGAAGTGACTCAGTCTGCGAGCTTAAGCAGAAACGTTAATCGGTGAGGATAGTACATGTTGAGAGAAGCACGAAAATGCTGCATTCTAGTTTTCGCAAATGTTCCTTTTCGTTAACGACGTTTATTCACGCGTTTAACACCGTGTAACTTTAACGATCAAACCAAGCCTATCTCGTCGTCGCGCGAATTAATCGATGTGATTTAACCGCTTCGCTTCTATCGACTAACCGTGTTCTCGTGTCCGCAGAACCGCGTTAGTACTACACCGTTTCCACCTGTTAGACATCCAGTTGTACCGTTGCGTACAATTGAGATTAAGATTCGTTCCAAGTTGGAACACCGTTTCCGAGTAAACCGCGAAAGACGGTAAAAACGGATCGGTTACGTGCACCATTTTTACTCCATCTCAGTTATTTCTTATTTATTTACTCTCTCTCTCTCTCTCTCTCTCTCTCTCTCTCTCTCTCTCTCTCTCTCTCTCTCTCTCTCTCTCTCCCCCCTTCTTTGCTTTACGTACGTTTTACATCGTTGTAGAAAGGTACGCCGAACCTTTCGATTTTCTCCTCTTCTTTCGTTTAATAATATATTCATTTAATCATTTATTTATTAATTGTTTCCCCTTATTTTGGCAGCAATACCTACACAGATCAGGATACGAGCAGCATCGCGAAAGATGTCGGTCAGGTGGAACGAGAGGGCCCTTTGCACGTCAAATTTACCGTGCTCGATGGCAAGGTACATAAATCGTACATGTGTAAGAAACGCGTCGATTAAACAGGTGTACGATGCTAAGGATGAATTGGTTAATCTGTCATTGTAATTTCAGCGATCTTCCGATCGTTCGTGGAAACAGGTGTGGGGAGTTCTTCGTGGACCGATACTCTTCTTTTATAAGGATCGTCCAAATCAGGTATAAAGATATTTTTCATTTCCGATCGGTCCTTTTCTATGAATTGTCCACGATATTCCTTTTCTACTGACGCTCTGTCCTCTGTCCTCTCGTTTAGTGTCCTTCGTTGGTTAACGACGGTGAGAACGTAGCCCAAAGCGTGGATGTCAGATGTTCCCTTGTAGATATCGCTGACGATTATACGAAACGCAAGCACGTGCTACGATTAGCGAATCCGAACACGGAGGTTCTGTTACAAACCGAAGACGCAGCCTCGATGGCTCTTTGGCTAAGAGCGTTGCATGAACTTGCAGCCGCTGATAAACCATCCGTAAGTTTGAAATTGTCTGTTGAAAGGTTGAAACGATACATCTATCACCGTTGTTGGAACTGGTCTTTGCATCAAGCTTTTGTTATGCGTTTTGTGTTTCAGCAAGTCGCATGCAACAGCACTTTAAAGCAACAAGCCGTCCCGCAAACTCCTTGTCCCAACAGTAATTCGACGAACTTTCAAACGATCGCAAACACCAATTCGATCACGATACCGAGTAATGGCGGTGGTGGGGTTGGAGTTGGAGTTGGAGGCGGTGGACAAAGATTGAGTCCTCTACCAGGGCACAAAGGTATCAAGAAGTTGACTTCGTTTAGAAATAGATCGCCGACTGGGCAGTCGCCGGTAAACAAAACTCGAAAGCCGAGTCAAACGATCGAAAGTTTAGTTTCGCCAAAGACGAAGACGTGGAAAGGCAGAGTTGCGAAACAACTTCGAAGAATGCACGGTCAATCGGGGCCACCTTCTTCGCCGACCACGCAGTTACCACCCGAGGGTGCTACGTTCAGAGTACCGCTCGAACTATGTCCACCGGTAATTACTTCATGATATTTCTTTTCTACTTTATCTTTTTTTTTTCTTTTTTTTTTCTTTTTTTTTTTTCTTTTCTTTTTGCTTGCTTGCCAGAGCAACTTGTTATTGATTCAATAATAATTTTTCGTTCGTGCAGTCGTCGTTCTCCGAATATGTACCGTTGCTCGTCGAAATGTGCACGAGTATCGTCGAAGCAAGAGGCCTCGAAGTTGTTGGTATTTACCGAGTTCCCGGCAACACCGCCGCAATATCGCATTTGACGGATAGCGTGAACAAAGGATTCGAAAATATCAATCTCCAGGTAACGTTCGTGTATATCTGTTTCTTGCTGCTTTCGTTTGCAGCTTTGCTTTAAGCCTGGCCTCGTACTTTGTTAGCCGCCGAGACAAATCTATTCGTTCATTTTCATTTGGATTTCGTTACACTTTCGTTAGGATCCACGATGGAGCGACGTAAATGTAATATCGTCTCTCTTGAAATCCTTCTTCCGCCAACTTCCTGATTCGTTGCTCACGGCGGAATTGTATCCAATGTTTATCGATGCCGATAAAGTTGAAGATCCCCAAAGGAGGATGACAACGATACGAAAACTGCTCAGAGATCTTCCGGAACATCATTTTGAAACTCTCAAGTATTTGATGTTTCATCTGAAAAAGATAGTCGAACATAGCGAGGTGAATAAAATGGAAGCGAAGAATTTGGCTATCGTATTCGGCCCTACGCTGGTTCGAGCCAGTGGTTCCAGGGACAATATGGTCACTATGGTGACCGATATGTCGCACCAGTGTCGGATAGTCGAAAGTTTATTAAACAACGTAGGTATTTCTTCGACGATGGTATTTATCCACAATCGATCAGCCCGTAAAAAAGAGTAATAACTAACGAATCGGAGTTATTTTTTCATTATTTCATTATACCGTAGGTCGACTGGTTCTTTTCGGACGATGATTTGGACGATTTAAGCAGGTTAAGCGTTAATCTTAGTCTTCCGGCCGATACCAGTGATATCGATGCAACTTCGAGCAACAATCATAATTTATTATTAAACAACATTCAGAAGGTAGAAGGTATGTACGGTTTATCCTTTCGTCTGCTCCGGCAAGCTTGTTACTTCGTTTCTTTTTTTGTTTCATCGTTCGATCAGTCGGTTGTACTTGCGCTCTTCATTCGATTCTCGATTCGAAAACAGGTGTACGAGAGATGGCATCCGCAAAGGATATCGTATCGTCCATCATATCCGCTGCTAATCGTAAGATACAAAGAAGGAGGAAAGTTCAAGACGAGACGGATAACGAAAATCACGAAACTGAAAAGGTTCGTATAAAATTTCTACACGTTATGCTATACTATACTATACTATACTATATCAAACCATACCATACCATACCGCGTACTGTACTATATCATACTATGTTATACATATGTATATCATACCGTGGTATGCTGTTAGCAAGATGTAATTGAATAGTTTGGTGCACGTAAGCTCGACAACTGTTTGGTCGGTGTTGATTTGTTGAAATATAAACTTTGTGATTATTTCGTACAGTCGAGAGTGAAACAGGAAGCAGAAAATTTGCCAAATCGGCAAAGCATGGCGTTGAACGAGCGACAGTGTTCGGTAAGCGAGATCGTGTTGATGCACGAGAACAAGAATCAGTCGAACCGCTCTATCGACCTGTCTCCGACGATCGAGGCGAGCACGATCGTTAATCGCTCGACCAACAGCGCCGAACGCGTAAACGGTAGCGGTTACGTTGGCGGCGAAGCTGGCTGTAGAGGTGGGGATGGTGATGGCTGCGGTGGTACTGGTAGTAATGGTTGCGGTGGTGCTCACGGAAATGCTAAGGATAATTACGATCATGGAAATGGTGGGGACGGCGGGGACGGCGGGGACGGCGGGGACGGTGGGGATGGAACAAGAAGAAAGGATCGTGTCGTCAAGTCAGACTGCGCGATTAATAGAAACAACGATGAGATTAGCTCCGACATATCGAGGAAATTCTTGAATCCTTCGGTCGAGTCGGTCGAGTCGATCGAATCGACGATTCAACCTGCTCGTCGCTCGGCCGTCTCGTCGGCTTCCGAGTCGCCTTCGCGACTCTCTAGCGAGACTGGCCTGAGCTTGTTCGACGCGAGTTCGACGCTTTCGAGCGCCTCGAACGATACCAAACAGAGCAACGACGAGATTGCTATAAGAACGTATGCTGGATTGAGCGCGACCACCCAAGAGCGTATACGCAGATTCGAGCAGGAAACCAAGGCGATGTTGCAAAGGGATCAGAATCGGCAGAGGCGGGAAGCCGAGAAAAGAGAAGAGGAACGACGAAGAATTGAGATGGAGTGGCAGTTGGCGAAACGCGAAATGGAAAACGACGATTTGCTCGATAGTATAGTCGATACTACCGTCACCACCCCAACCTATCGTCGTCTCTCCGCGGTGAACGACAGGCTCGACGAGAAATCTTTCCTCGACATCGAATCTCGATCGGCTGCTCGAATTCCACCTCTGTCCATAGCCGTGCAACAACAACCTACAACTGTTCGAAGGGTCTCGCAATTTACCGACGAACCTGTTGCGATCATGTCCTCGGAAACGATTACAAATAACTTTGTGAAGAAGAAAATGAAGACTGACGCGGAGGTAAGAGAGCAAACAAAGATTAATGAAAAAAGACAAATGTTTCTCTAAGCAAATAATCTTCTTTTTCTTCTTCTTCTTTCTCTTCTACTTACTTTTCTCCCTCTCTCTGTTTTTCTTTTCTTCTTCTTCTTTTTCTTTTTTCTTTGCTCTTTGCTCTTCTTTTTGTCTTACTCTTGCTCGAGCGTTTGTTTGTCGGTTTATCTTATTCGTGCGACGTTTACAGCCGGTAACGGAACAGCCGACGTTATCACCCGTTCGTTACGGCAGTTTGGACTCTTTGCACGATAGCCACGAGATTTCTGGATCAACCATTTCACCAACCAATCAGCATCGGAAAGCAGTTTCCAGCGATGTTTCGGACGATGGTTAGTATCCACGTCACGACGTGATTTTATTATCGTAGCGATATTCGATCCTTCGTATCTCGACTATCGCGTACGTTTTGTTCAGTTAGTACGTAGTAGCAAAATGAAAAGAAAAAAAATATGGAGGCCGAATTGATTAACAGTTTCGAATTTCAATCAAATTATTTAGGTTAAGATATACCTCGCTAATCTATACGTACATGTATATGGATATTTATATTTATATTTATATTTATTCTTATATTTAAACTTATACTGTATATACATATATTTCTCTCTTTGTAACGTCGCTTCTGACGCTTGGTGAGTGTAGCCGGATCTTGTTTTCTGCAATGGACCCAGAAGATTCTGGCCATTAACAGAAAGCTTTCTAGGTACTTTTGATTCGTTGTAGCCCTTTGCCAAACGATCATGTGACAATTTGAAATCGTTCTCGGTACCACGATATTCAGTTTCTAGTTCGATCAACGCAAAGATTCTTTCTTTTTTTCTGTTCTTCCTTTTTCCTTCGTTTCTTTCGTTTACTCTTTCGTTTTGTTGAATTATCTAGCAATAGTTCGATCACGTTGCAACAGAGTTACAAGATGAAGCGTTGAGCACACTGCATTTAGTCCAGCCTAAACTAAGCTGCACATTCTTATCATTTTGTTTGTATCCGTATACTGCGTATACTGTATACTGTATACTAATAAAGCGGATCGATCGTATTTTCGAACGAATCGGCTGACAGGTTCAAACTTTCAAACTAATACGAAGCAACAATTGTTTGCAGTTTTAGTTTCGTACCGTCCGGCATGTACATATTTCGGAAATACGACAAATATTTTATATTATACATTATTATAATCGATCGATCGATCGCGATGTATCAAGATGGGTATGCGTAAAAGTATTTTTTACGTAGAAATTTATGCAGCTACGCGTGTCGGTCAGTTTGTATGCGCTCTAAATCCTACATTTTATTAGGCTGTAGACATTACACCTTATTGTTAGCCGACGCGATCATACGAAAACGTGTATACGTGTATTTGATCGATCCGCCGATATCTATTGTGCAGCTGGCTTGACTGCATGGATGCTTGATTGCTCGCTTTTTGTCTGATCGCTGTTGACGAAAGTGTGTCTCCTGCTTCGTTCTTCGAGGACGAAACGTCAGGTGCAACGACGCCGGCACCGATGTATTCGGTATTCGGCGTGCGGTGTGCGGTGTGCAGTTGCACGCGATTAAGCAACAGTACAGCTGTGTCTAAGATTTACGTGAAATGTTCTGCTTTGGAGCACGTTTTTTGGATCGGAACGGCATGAAGACATCGCGAGTCCAGCAGAACACGAAATAGCAAAGAACGAAGAAGGGAGGCAGAATTTTCTTTCTGTTTTTTCTCTATCTATTTGTCTGTTTGTCTGTTTGTCTGTCTGTCTGTCTGTCTGTCTGTCTGTCTGCCTGCCTGCCTGTCTGTGTGGTTGTTGATTTATTTGAGTTCGAGGAGGTGTCGATTATGACGATGCGAATGCGTTGAACACTTAGGCAAACGGCAAATCCCAGTTTCTGGTGGTATATATCGTCCCACCTACACGGTACCACAAGCCCCACTGGTCCCCCCTCGAAGACACCGCCGGTGCCAATACCAATGTCGATGCCAATACCGATGCCGATGCCGATGCCGATGCCAATGCCAATGTCAATGCCAATGCCAGTGTCAGTGCCAATGTCCGTGGCAATATCAATGCCAGGGCGAATGCAAGTACCAGGGTCGGTATCGGACGCAGCCGACATCGATGTCGCGCGACATCCTTCGACACCCATCGCGCCCTGTTCGAGAGTGCCGGCCTCGGAGCCTTCCCGGCTCTCCGAACTCTCCGAACTCTTCCAACTGTCCGAGCCCATCGAGCTCAACGAGCCCAACGAGCCCGTCGTGCGATCACCGCGAAGCCACCCGGGCTCAGAGGTCGGATTCTCTTCCAAGACTTTAAACAAATTCCTTCGAGGTAAATCGCTTCGTCTGCCGGCCGAAGTATCCAATCGCAAACTAAGTTTTCGGCTAAGATTGGCTCGCACGAACGGCTTTTCACTTTATTTCCGTTTCCGTGTCCATTCCTGTTTTCGCACTGACCGCACGCCAACACTTTCTCCGTTCGTTCGCTTTTCCCGTATTGCCATCAGAAAATTTCGATCGTTCTTCCACGATAATTCCTTCTGGTATCAGTATCGTATCGGTATTATCGTCGCGCACCTCTGCGGTTCCGCTGATTAACACGCCTCTTGGCTGTCAGCTTTTTATGTCGTTTTATTAAGCTACCTATCTACTCGCCCTTCTCGTCCACACTTTTTATTCACGGTTTAACGAGAAGAACGCGAACATCTGTTCTCTGTTCTCTGTTCTCTGTTCTCTGTTCTCTGTTCGTTTTGAAAACCTTTTGTTGCGACTTCATTTTATCAAACCATCTACTATTTACTCATTGTTCTTTGTTGACGCTTCTTTCTTCTTTTACTCGTGATCGCTATTCCGATTATAAACGGAGACGCGGTGGAACGCATGAAACAGGAAAGGAAGAGAACGAACAGAGACGAACGGTAGGATTGAAGGTATACACATATCCTCTGTTATAGCCTAGAAGTGTTGTTAAATGCGATAACGAATCATTACTCCTCTTCTAACGAACGTTCATAAACTTGTTCTCGCATGAATAATCGACTACAGCTTTATTTGTTTTATTTTTCCGTTTTCTTTTTCCTTTTCCTTTTCCTTTTCCTTTTCTTTACTTGTTTTTCTCTAATTGGTTGTTGCCGTCGAAGAAACGATCGACTACACTGTGTGTCTCTGCGTATGCGAGCGAGCGGGCGCGCGCGCGCGCGCGTGTTTCTCTGTGTACATATACATACATGTTACGATGCTTTGCGAGCCTCCGATTGAATCGTTTGCTTTCAATTTATTTGGACCTTAACAGCGACCCGTATCGATTAAGAGGATTCGATTGATTTGCAGGTAGCGATCTTTTGACCAGCCTAACGACAACGTTTGATCGTAAATGGAGATCTTTGTTGAATTCGTCGAATCAAACGGACCGCGGCGGCTCTGTCGCGGAAAGCGTGTCTTTTAGCGACGAGGATAATCCGATAACGCAACACTCGGAAAATCTGCGGAGCGTTGTTCCAGAAGAATTGCGAAAAGAAACGGAAGAACGGGATACAACCATGACGACGACGACGACAACGACGACGACGACGACGACGACGACGACGATTGCTCAGTCGTGTCCGATCGAAACTTATCGAGATCCGAGCCTTCACAGGTCCTCCGTCGACAAATATCAACTGGTTCGTCAGAAGGATGCAAGTATTTTTCTTTTTTGTTGGCACGCGCAATCTCTTTATACGTACTTGTTGTTAGCAATTTTCCTCGTCGTATCTTGTTGTAATTACGAGCGTAATGTTTTGGTTATTTCGCGTGTGCGTAGGACGTTCCGGAAAAGGACACGGACTCGTCGGTGGCAGACAATAACAGGAGCGTCGATCGATCGGACAAGAAGAGCGCCGTGGCCGTGGCCGTGGCCGTGGCCGTGGTACCGGATAACGATCGTAGCGCTGTAGCAGGCAGAAAACTCGAGCCGGAGAATGAGCGAATTGAGCCGGATTCGACGTCGAACGAAACCGAAGAACGGTGCAGGTTTCAAGTGAAATCGGAAACGACGCCGGTGTTGTTGAATCAAAATGGCGAGAAATCTAGCGAGTTTCCGAAAGATATTCGCCACGACCTGCCCGTTGAAAGTAACTACTCGAACAAGCTGGAGAAGTTCGAAAGTCTGACAAACTTCGAGGTCCGGTCAAGACTGAAGAGATCAGAATCGTTGAACAAGAGGTCCGAGAATGCTTGCTCGAAGCTGAAGAGGTCTGAAAGTTTGAACAAACATTCGGTCGAAAGGCTGTGCTCTCCGAGCAACGGCAAACTAAAACGATCGGAAAGCTTGAACAAACATTCGGAAAGGTCCGATTCTCCGAACAGTAAGCTGAAACGATCGGAATCGTTGACGAAAACCGAAAAAACCGAGTGTAACATTAGCAAGAGACGGCAGTCTGTAAGGAAGGAGAGCGCGACGAAATTGAAACGAAAAAACGGGATGCCGGAGCGTTCGATCAAACGCAGACACACCGTTGGCGGTACCAAGGACTTTGACAAGGTGCACTGGTTGGACAACAAGTTGCAGGTGGAAGCCGAAAGGGTAGTTCGGAACGATTATAGACCGAAGAAAAGTCAATTGAGAACTAGCTCGCCCGACCTGAGCACCGCTCGTATTGGTCTTACCGATGCAAGTTTTCTCATCGAGGTCAGCTTTCGTGGACCGAGCAACGTCGTCTTTAACGTAACCAACGCTCGTCCTCAATCCTTACCGGATACCAGTTTGCCTGCTAAGGTGTACAAGGTGCCGCTCGAGAGTCACGTCTAACGGGATTCCATTCCTTTCTTTTCCTATCTTTTCCTTTTGTTTCCTTCGACCCGGAACAAGGATACAGGAGAAAATAATCGAGCTTACGAACCTCGAATTTTCTTCAACCAAGCATTTTCTATCGCAGTAATTTACTCGACTGTCAATTATTCGCATTACGTATTATCCTACTATAATTCTATCATACTTGTGAATCGTAATCGTGTGCAATTCTTTGTATATACATATATGTATACACGTTACATATTGCACGTATAGAACGATAATTTATAGATGTGTAGATTGTCCAACCGTCTCGACGCGCCTCGACGCGCCGTGCCCCTCGTGTTCGACGACTCCGAGTTGGGCCGATGCGACGCGACGCGACGCGACGCGACGTCGTCGGTAGTCTTGAACGTGCGTTCAACGCGCAAATTAGATATTAGCTTGTATTTTTTAATGATCGATCACATACCATGACGGGTATTCGCGTAGTTTCTTTGTATTTAATCGGGCGCGTTGACTGCACGATTCACGTCGCTTCTTTTGATCGAGGACGTTAAACTTTAAACGTTTTACGTTTCACGCGTAATCATTTGTATACGGTCAGGGAGATGTTTTTGCTGTAATATCAACGTAAAGATTTGTGGAACGGGTTGATTCCAACTACTTTCTAAGAGCAGATAATCGTTCCATTCGTTGATAATATCGTTCGTTTGTACGCTCGGCGCGACCGATATCCCCGCTTTATAGTTGATTAATCGGTAAATACATATACGCGGTTGGACACGTTAGCTATGCTGCAGACCGTATCGTCGTCCGAACCTGACAATCGATTTTCTTACATTTGTAAATAACCATGAACACGTATGGGAATGATATACATATAATAGGCCGGCGGTAAAACAGTATTTATTTTCAATTTTAAATCCATAACAATCGTGATACGCTGTTATTTATTGAATGTATCGAGATTTCTGCTATCAAGGAATTCTCCATCTTTCTGTATTATCTATTGTATAGTGTCCCGACTACGGTACACTTTGTAAATAAATCTTATATATATTGCTAATTTAAAACGAACAATTAATTTCAATTATTCCTTCGATTGAATCGTTGCGTTGCGTTGCGTTGCGTTGCGTTGCGTTGCGTTGCGTTTCGTTTCGTTGCGTTGCGTTGATTGAATTAACGCAAAACCTCCTCCCCATTTTGCCCTTCGTCTCATTCGACATTCGACATCTCGTTTTACCGACGCGACGCAACCCGACCTAACTTTCCCGCGTCTACAATCGTAACTCGTGTCGAGGTGTCGAGTGAAAAGTAAACAATCGACTGTACTGGTCGATAATATCGAATCAACGTTTCCGTCACATGAAAGTTCTAGACAGTAGATGCAGAGCCGGCCTTCTCTATAATGGGGCCTGGGTGCAAGAAACCATTTGGGGCCCTACATTTTTTGTAAAGTAAAAAAATTACATACAAGAACATATATTTTGTCCTAAACGAAATATGTTACAGTCCACGTGAAATTGGGGGAGGGGGGGTTAAGCCATCATTTTGCCAGTATAGTATTTGTTTAGAAATTTGCAATTTTTGCCCATTTTGACTAAAATGAGCTATACTTATGAATTTTTATCTCCGGAATTGTTTATTCGATGGAGCTAATTTTTTTTTTATTTTATAGAAGAAGGATTGGGCTATTATAAAATAATTTTTTCAACCCCGATAATTAACTGTATAATGTTGAAAAATGTAAACAAGTTCTTTTTTTTGCGTTTTTTCGATTATGGGCCAGAGTGATTTAAACTTTGAAAAAAAAATATCATCATATTCCTTGAAGTTTCCCCTTCAGAAGGATGGAGAACTGAAAATTGGCGTCATAATGAGCTGGAAAAGTCGCGGTGTACCCCCGCTACAGGTAGGCAAGTCGTGCACTCTGTTATTATGCTTGCCGTCATACTGACAACGACAGGAATATTGTCAAGTTTTCATGTGCAAGAGAACATTACTTTAATTTTAATTCTTGATCATGTTGGGGCCCCGGTGCGGTGCATAGCATCCGCCGCATCCCCCAGATGGCCGGCCCTGAGTCCTGAGTAGATGGCGCTGTTGAATATCCGACGTTACAACTTTGACTTTGCCGTACCTCTTACTCTGCCACTTGTTACATTTCTCGCAAACGATCGATCGCTTTCATCGAAGGGATATCGTTGCATCGAAGCCATGAACGTGATACAAACCGAACGATGCTTTCAACCGGTTGAAGAACGAAACGAAAACAGATTACCAAAAAGACTGGACCTGCCACATACTCGTATTTTATCGAAATCGAAATATCGTACGTAACGACCCTTGGAAATACGATCTGCTATAACCGTTTCCTTCAAATAGTTTTACTTTCTTCTTCTATTCTTGCCGACACGTTCTTTCCGCGAAACAATTCGTAGAAAAGAATTCTATTATCGTATAAATTATACACATATGTATGTATGTATGTATGGATGTATGCATGCGTGCACACAGCTACTACTGTGTATACACCATTTTTCCTTTTGTTTTTATATGTATGTATAGACTTGGAATTTAATTTACGAGGAAAACAACGGACGAATTTGAGATCAACAGCAAGTCCGAGTGGTTGGAAAACGAAAAGTTCAAATTATTATCAAAGTACAGCTGGTAGTCGTGGCCAAAACGCGTTATCCTCTACTCTCTTAACTACTACAACTTCTCGCAATTATGCTTCTAGGTAAGCAGCTTTTTCGATCATCGCGCTACGCTACTCTATACTACTCTACTCTACTCTACTCGATTCTACTCTGCACCAATTTTGCTTTACTCTAGACTCTAGCTAACACGCGTTATTATTTTCCGTAGATTTGGAACGAAAAGCAACACAGGCGCGGGCTCGAGCGCGCTCGAGTCCGGAAGTGGGATCGTTCTTGGTAAGCGATACTACAATACATTGTATAATACATAATATATATATATATATATATACATATAATAATACGTATTGTATATAATATGTATGTATGTATTGCACTTGCACATTGTACGTACTTGATACTTGGATGTTTCATGTATCGATTCATATTAATACGTCGATTGGTCGATCCTGATCGAACAGCAATAACGACTGGCCGCGGTGACGCGAGGTCCGAGGTGGGAATAGCCGCGTTGAATGTTCGATGTCCGCATCTGATTCTTTGTCAGATCAGCGATTCTCAAACGTACACGAACGCTTTGAGCAAATTGTACCTGTTCGACCCGATCGAAGTAAGTATGCATGATCATTTTACACGAATACTTTGTACGTATATGACATATGATTACACCGACTATTATCGGTTACCAAGTGAGCTATACTACATATTATTATGCTTTACACTTTACACGGTTGGTCGCTTTGTCCAGAACCGTCTACGTATACTGTATACTGTATACTGTATACTGCACGTATTCGGTAATTTAATTTGATGCGTCGTTGAGTAGATTTTAATGCCGGACACAATCTGCGAACGCGTTGCGGGTAAAGGTATCCTTTATCGATCGATACTGGACAAATTTCCCGAAATCGAAGTAACACCGATATCTCGTGTTCATTTCAACGATACCCTCGGGCTGGAACGAGTCAAGTCTCTTTGCGTCGCCGAATGCTCCTCGCTGGAATTATATATTAAACAAAAGTACGTACCTTCTATTCACTATTCTATACCGTGTATACTGTATACATATACATACATATACAGTATCGTACGAGCCAGTTATTTTACATTGGAGTTAGAGCATCGCTGCGAATTGCGAATAGGTACACCTTGCCACCTTGCAATCGTTTTACCGACTCCAAGATACCAAGATACCAAGATACCAAGATACCAAGATACAATGGCTCGGGCAACTTATCAATCTATCAAGGTTTCGCGAATGTTTTACATTTACAGGTATTACGCGTTAGCTGCAGCCGCGGCTCTACTGAAATATGTCGAGTACAGCCGGCGTCTGGTTTACATGGCTAAATCGATGAAAATTGAATTCCAAGGATCGCCAAACGCCACCACGATAGGTAAGTTATCAATACGTGTGCCAGTGATACGCAGCATACGCTTAATATATGCAACTGAATGTACTATTATACATATATGTACAATGTACATAGAATATATGTATGTATAGGAAATATACATACATATAAATTTGGTGTCCGTGCATTGTATGTACACTTGTACACTTGTACACCGTACACAGATTTGGAGAGCGCGCGAAGCTTGGAATTGGTCCAGTCTCAATGCGGTCAACGAAACGTCAGCCTACTCGGTGTTTTGGATCGTTGTTCGACGCCAATGGGCAGAAAACTGTTACGGGCCAATATTCTTCAGCCTCCTTGCGAAGAACGTATCGTTTTAGACCGACAGTCTGCCGTCGCTGAAATGGCATCTAATCGTTCGTTAAGGGCTCTCGTTCAGGTACCACACCTCTGCTGGAGCTGGAGGACAAACTGAACTTGGAGCTCGACGCGTAATTAGTAATTAGTAATAGATAATTAGTAATTAGTGATTGAGGTTTCTCGTTACAGCCTGTTTTACGTCGACTTTACGGAGCGGACAGGCTTTTGGCTTTAGCAACCTCGCCCGTTTTCCAACAAAACAACGTGCAGTGTGCCGAGCAAAATTTAAATTATGTTCTGTTGTTAAAAAATCTGCTGGATGTCGTGCCAGAACTTGGAGGGATATTGTCGGCCGGCCAATGCGATCCTCTTCGAAGAATTCGACAGGTTCGTCGTGTATGCTCGTGTCTCGTGTCCTTGTTTCGATCAGCACTACTGCACCTAAGAACCTTTTTACAATAATTCATTTGTCCGCTGTGCGATGATTTTTCTCAGAGACTAGATAACCACGAGTTTCGATCGATGAGAGAAATAATTCTCGAAACGATACATCCGGACGCGAGCTCGGTTGCGGGTTATACATCATCGAATATGCAGCGTTGCTTTGCCATCAAGGCGGGAATCAACGATTTGCTCGATATCGCTCGGCAAACGTACTGTGAATTAATCGACGATATGAAAGGTTCGACATTATTTCTTCTCCTTACTACGAATTTTATACCTATTTTATTTTTATTTATACATATCTATACGAAATTTATACGTATTTTACATTATTTATTTATTTGTTCACTTTTCTCTGTTCCCGCTCCCGCTCCTATTCCCGTTACCAACAGTGATGGTGGAAAATTTATCCTCAAAATACAAACTAATCTTGTCGCTGAATTGCAACGCGTCATTGGGCTATCACGTACAAGCGGTACTGCCTCGGACCGTAAATCCGAACACTAACTTCGAACTGCCCACGGAATTTATTCAAGTACAATCACCATCGAAAGTTTCACTATTTCCGCTATTTGATTAGTCGTTTGCCAATTACCGTACAATGTAGAAAATAAAATAATCGGATCATAGGTATTCTTTTTTTTTATTTCAATATAGGTACAGAAGCATAGACGCGTATATACGATGACCACCAGTGCGCTCGCTACCTTGAGTCAACAGTGTAAAATCGCGTGTGAGGAATTACATTTGATGAGCAACGTGTAAGTATTAGGTATCTATTATAGGTACGATTTCTCGACCAAACTATCCGTTCGGGCCCGTTAACAATTTAACTAATGCGTGTATCAATATGCGAATGCAGACTCCTTTGCGACTTGCTACAAACCGTTCGGGGACATATTGGTTGTTTGTTTCAACTAAGCACCGACGTGGCAGAATTGGATCTGATTACTTCGCTTGCTCATGTCAGCGCTCTTCAGATGTATACGAGACCAACGTTTGGATCGAAACTCCAACTACACGACTCGAGACATCCAGTGATGGAAGTTTTCGGTGTCGACGGCCCTGTACCCAATGATGTCGTAAATGTCATTTCTGATCAGTTTTTCCCCTCCTTTCCTCTACTTTCTTACACTTTGTTTTTCTTTACTTTACTTTTCTTTTCTTTTCTTTTCTTTTCTTTTCTCGCGATATCGTTTCTTGAGCTTCTGTTTCTGCTTGCAGAATGCCTCGATACCCTACAACCTTTCTGTCATCTCCGGACCAAATATGAGCGGCAAATCGACCTATCTTAAACAGATTGTTTTGCTGCATGTAATGGCACAAATTGGCTGTTTCGTACCAGCGAAAAGGGCAACCTTTCGTATAACGAATTTCATCTTTTGCAAAATAGCCGTTCGCGATGACATCGAATGTAACGCTTCCACGTTCACCCTCGAAGTAAATTGTTTATCGTGTGCTTGTCGTTTATGTGTACATGTATAATGTAAGGTCACATCCTGATTCAATTACAATTAAACATTATTTTTCCTTCTATATTCCTTAGATGAAAGAAGCTCAGTATGTCTTACGATCCGTCACGGCAACGTCGCTGATCGTTTTGGACGAATTATGTAGAGGTACTGCCATCGAAGAAGGCGCATCGATCGCATTGGCTATATTCGAACAACTTTTAAATACAACTGCATTCACTTTTGCTGCGACTCACTTTTCCTACTTAACGAAATTGGCGGATTTATATTACAACGTGAAAAAGTATACATACATACATACATATACAATATGTATATAATATGCTTTCGTATAACGTTTTCCTTACTAGATAAACTATATGTATTCTATCGATTATAACATTCTTCTTCTTCTTCTTCTTCTTCTTCTTCTTCTTCTTCTTCTTCTTCTTCTTCTTCTTCTTCTTCTTCTTCTTTACTAGCTTAGTAAAGAAAAACGTTTCTATTTTATATCACCATCTTTTTCTCTTTATAGTTATCATTTTGAGGCGATAAATGTGCCAGATGCAGGGCTAGGAGTCAGTTGTCGATTAACCTATACACATCTGCTAAAACTCGGAGTGGCAGCTAACGACGACTACGGTATTGTTTTGGCTGAATTATCCGGTTTGCCGAAACCTGTCACGGAAAAAGCACGGAAATATGCTTCCGAGAAACTGGTACCCTTAATAATTTCTACTTTATGTTAACAATCAGTATGGTACATGGTACATGGTACATGGTACATGGTACATGGTACATTTTACATATATGTATGTATATCGATTCGTTCTGTACAGACGGTCGATCGAGTTACAACCAAGTCAAATTCCTGGGAAAATGCTTGTTACGAGTTGGGTGCAAAGCTGTACGAACTTTTGGAAACAAATAGATTTGATCGAGAACGAGTGACCATGCTTGTCGAAAGTTTCGCGGAACGTCGGAAACAACGATTTCACAGAGATGCGGTGCAAGAAGAACAAAATATCGAGGAAATAGAAAATGACGGACACCGGAAAACGGGAAACGAATATAACTCGTTCGGAAAATACATATCTGGGACAGTTGATTCTGAACGAAGCTCTGATGTAACGAAACGGCGTACGCAAGGAACGGTAACCCACGAGAACGTTGACTTTAACAAAGTTCCTCTATTGTCCTCCCGCACCTCTCCTACTTCTCGTACCTCTCGTACCTCTCGTACCTCTCGTACCTCTCGGAAAAACGAAACTGTCAATTTCAAAAATAATTTCCTTCATTTATCGGCTGAGAAACATCATCCACCATCCAATTGTTCGTTTTATTCGATCGATTCTTCGTCTTTTTATTCAACGATCAGCGCGAACAATGATCGTTTAAACAATCTTCAGAAACATCAATCCTCCTCGTATAAAAGCGTATCTGGAATAATTACCGACAACAAATTGCGAAACATTACTAATTCCGTATGTTCTGTCGCCTCTGAAACTGATTTATCGCTTTCGCTTATTCACCAATCCTCTTCGATGCGAGCATCTACCTCGATAGATAGATCAGTATCAAAACTGTACGAGTACTGCCTATCGGATCATGATTTAGAACCGTTCGACGTATCTTGTACCGCCCCCATTTTTACAGACCCATCGTCTACCGATTCCTTAACTCGCTGAAACGAACTAATTCTACATATGTATACTGTACGTATATCAAAAATTTAACCAAATAACCCTATCATGTATTCACCCTCGTTTTATATCAAATGTATATTGTACACATATACATATGTAGGTACATACCTATTATATACTTTGTTCCACCTATTCTTAACCGTATAATGTCGTACGTATTTAATAATAATTTAATATTGATTAAATTAAAACTACACCAATACACGTACTTATACTTATTTACCATGCAGATGTAGTCAGATGTAGTGTAGCCAAATAAGACTCTTTGGTGTAGATTGTAGATGTAGAAGATGAGTTAGTAAAACTATACGTACGTATGTATGTACATGTATGTATATTCTACAATACATAGTAATCATGGATGCGGCAATAAATCGAGGCGCTTCTTTTTTTTTTCTTTCTTTCTGTTCCCTTCAATTTATTATTTATGAATTTATGATGTAGCCACGTATACATATAATATGTAAGTATGTATATCTATGCGGGCATGGATTCTCGCTTCTCGTGAAGGCAGGAAAGTAGTTTACGTAAGTATGCGAAAGTATGTATCTACCTATTACCACCGACGAGCTACTGTTAAAGACTGCCAGCACCGACGAGGTACTATGTATTAAAGGCTGCGAGCCCCTATGTATTTTGGCGCGTTTTAGTGACTCACTAACAATAAGTGGGCTCTGATGGGCTTTGGCGCTCCGTCGCGTCGGTAAACCGACGCGACGAGCGGTCGCCTCGTGACAAAGATCGCCCATGGAACAAAATGTGACAAAGCGAGACAGAAAAGTTCCCCTCGCCCCAGTGACCGTTTAGACTCTTGGACCAGTCACATTCTGACCGCAATATATCCTAGAGGGCGGTAGAAAACAGCGAATTTTTCGGGCACGCGAACTCCCGTAAGGCTGGTAGTCTTTAACAGTATATATATATATGTATGCTTAAATAAATAAAACGACCAACAGTGAAATATAAAAAATTATAGCGGCCTCCTTTATTACTGCCTAATTTAAATGTGGCCTCCAATGGTAAAAAGGTTCCCCACCTTTGCTATACGCTATACACTATACACGTGTACTACATCTCCCACTCCCACCTTTCGAACCTTCTTTATCGACTGATTCGTCTTAATTCGATGACGCCTTTTACTGGAATTAACCTCTCATTCCTGCTTATTCCATCGTATCGTAAAAGTTTTTTCCATCTTTCGTAAAGAAGGAAGAAAGAAAAAAGGAAAGAACTCGAGTTATGAATGTTTCGAATATTTACAATTACGTGAAAGTGCTTGAATTATCTGAAAAGTGCGGGCATCGAGGGACTAGTTAATAAATCTATATATATATATATAGATATCGTTGGAATAGTTGTTTTGCAGTGGTGCAGCACTGTGTATTCACGACAGTTCACGAATTCATCACATTCTCTACGTTAATCGTATGCTCCGAAACCAAATATATCCATATAAAGGGAGATGTTGACGCGACACAATATAACTTCTGAATCTCCTCACGTTGAGGCAATACCGATCAATCTTGTCACCACCGAGGATGGTCGAACGCTTTTGGCAGTGACAGGTGAGTTGTTCTGTCAATAGAACTACGTCAAATATTTACTAATAAATTTCTGCACTGCATAACGTTTACAGAGAATAAGGATGGTACGATGGAAATTGTTGCAACACCGGTTACGTTTTTTGGTCAAACAGGCTCATCCGCATCATTGATTGATGTAAAAAATTTCAACGAAAACTTGATACTGCATTCCGTACGTTTACGATGATTATTTATCCGCATTGTTTATCTGTTTTTGTAAGGGAACCTTTACTCTCACACCTTATCATTCTTCTTGTTTTTAGCCCATTTTCCAACTGAACATAGAAGATATCGCCGATGGATCCGAATTGCAACAGCCTGCAGACAATTTTGAACCAAGTATCGATGATATTGAACAGATAAATGCACAAGTGTGCACAGAAGTTAGGTACAAGACAACAGCTACTCAGCAGGAATACCAGTCTCCTTTGCAGAATACTTCGTTAAGTGGAAAATATGACGAAATCTCTGTGCAAAGGTCGGTAAGCACAGATGGAAAGAAAAACAACCCTGGAAGACCTAAGAAAAACGTAACAGTTTCTTTGCAAGTAATTTGCAGCTTATATTTATTTCGTTTAACTATGTCTTCAAATCTGCACGTGGTTTAAGGCTAAAACAGTGCTGCGAGTAAACTTTTTCTCGATAGGGCACCGAAAGTTTAAGATGCGATATATGCCAGGAAGAATTTGTTAAGCGAACGTTATATCGGAAACACATGGAAAATCATGCCGAGGAGAAACCACACCGATGTCCAAAGTGCTCGGCATCGTTCAATGTACCGGTAATTTCATAATAATTTCATTCGTTCGATCTTTATTTCTCCTATTTCCGCTAAAGCCAAACATATTCAGATGTCGAATAATTATTCGGTTTTATCGTTCCTTAATAATCGATATCGATCTCTGACAGACCAATTTTACTCTTCATATGGCGACACATAATACAGGCGAGCCAAAGTGTCCAGAGTGTGGTAAAAAGTTTACTAGAATGGCTAGTTTGAAGTCTCACATGTTACTGCACGAAAAAGAAGAAAATCTCTTCTGTACAGAATGCGAGGACGCTTTTCCGACTAAAGTGTGTTTCAGTTTCACTAATGAATAGACAAAGATATATTTGTTGCGGAATGGAGAATAAATCAATTACTTTACAGACTCAGTTGGATGCACATTTGAAACTTCATGGAGAAAAGTGGACAACGGAGGAAGCACGAAAGTGTAAGCTATGCAATAAACAGTTCAGTCAACCAGCCTTGTACAGGCTTCATATTCGTGAGCATTACAGGGTACGTAAATCTTTCTTCTCGTTGTTATATTCTCGCTATATTCACGTTTTATCGTTCTATCGTTTTATTTGTAAGATTGTTGAGGGCGATGATTAAATCGGTTATAATTTGCTTCTTTCATTTCGCCTCGTTTCATTTCATCGTTTTTCAGTTACAGACAAAAGTGGTGAAACAGACGAAAAGAGGAACGAAACATAAAACCGTGTATAAATGTACGATATGCTTGAAATCCTTCCAAAAACCAAGTCAATTGATGCGTCATATCAGAGTGCATACCGGTGAAAAACCTTTCAAGGTAATTTTCAAGGTCATGATAATTCGTTAATTTCGCACGGTCGGTGTTAGAATTTCATTTTCGCTCTATCTCGCAGTGCATCGTGTGCAGCCGGGCATTTACGCAAAAAAGTTCGCTACAAATTCATACCTGGCAACACAATGGTATTCGACCACATGCATGCGATCTTTGTAACGCGAAATTCAGCCAGAAAGGTACCTTTTATACTGTATACTGTATACTGTATATATATTTCACTTTATATTATTATACAATACTGTGTAACGTATTCGGCAGGTAATTTGAACGCGCATATTATGAGAGTTCATAATGCACCAGAGGGGGAGCCGATATACGGATGCAACTATTGTTCGTGTATATTTAAAAAGCTTGGTAGTTTGAACGGCCATGTGAAACGCATGCACGCCAATATAGACGAGGTAAAACTTGTATATTCCTTTAATATAGTGCCTTGCGGTTGATCGTTGGTGTAAAATACAAAGTGAAACAATCGGTATAAAGTGCGTGCGTGCGTGCGTGCGATTTTTAGGAGGAAACTGGTATCGGTGATACTCGGTCGTCCGATATCATGGAATCCGATATACGCGCGACCGTCGACAGCGTTATAACGCAGTTGGCATCTTTGGAGGCGAATACGGACGAAGGTGAGAAATCGTCAAACAACCGGAGCTTACCGTTGGGAGGCACCAGGAAGAAAGACATTTTACAGGAAGCGCTGAAAAACAGTGGGCTCCCCAGCAAAAATAAAACTGTGCACGAAGGTACGCGATAAGCTGAAACACTGAAAGAAAATACGTGAGAAATTGAATTTTAATCGGTATTGTCCTATTCACGAAGCTTGCTTTTGTCGAAGGTGCGACGGAAACGAGAAAACTTGGAACGCGTATTAATTTTGTTACCTTATTGGATCGAGCTCCTGACGGTGGCACGAGGTAATCTCTTACATGTTTTCCAGTGAAAACGTATCTGATGGAAAGAATTTGTATGAACACGGAGTATTGTTGTCGTTTTAATAGGAAATATTTGACCATAAAACAGCGATGCGTAGGGAATCTAAGATGGTACGCGTGCACATTTTGTCATAAGGAGTTTAAAAAATCGTCAGATTTGATACGTCATCTGCGTGTACACACACAAGAGAAACCATTCAAGGTAGGCGTAGAAAATACTTGTATATTATTCTCTCCTGCAATAATATCTCGGTTATATTTCTCTCTGTCTACAGTGTGCACAGTGTTATCGTTCGTTCGCTTTGAAATCAACCATGATTGCGCATGAACGAACTCATTCTGGCGCGAAAAGGTACGCTTGCGATTCTTGTGATAAAGCGTTTGCTTGCCACGGAAGTTTAGTTGGCCATACTAGGTGAGCCATTGTCGTTACATTTTCTCCTCTTTTTTTGTTATTGAAGTGTCGGCTCAAAGGTACATGTACTCCCCCCCGCCCTTCTTTTTTCCTATTTTCCTTTTTTCCTTTTTATCGTAGATTACACGAAAAATCTAAGAATAATTGTAGCAAAGGGATCATTGGCAACGATAAAAACAACGATACATCCGGTGCGGCCGACGCCGCTTTTGTCGAACGGTCGAAAATTCAAGCGAGAAGCAAATCAAAGTTATCACCCGAAGCGGAGAGCCTGATACGAGAAGTAGTATTACAAGAACCGTTGGTAATCAGTGATGCGGGGAATAAAATTTTCGTGGCACAAATAGCTTCGAAAGAGAAACGTGTGTATAGCGCGACCGCTGATCCGGCTAGACCGCACAAATGTTGGGTCTGCCAGGCAGCGTTCAGAAAGATCAGTCACTTGAAACAGCATCATCGTCGACACACTGGTGAACGACCTTACGAATGCACTAAATGCGACAGGTAAGAAGTTACTTTATCGCGTTGTCGTTGTCGTTGTCGTTGTCGTTGTCGTTGTCGTTATCGTTCGCTTTGACCGATACGCCGTTTCTATAGTCGGACGAGAAATACTTTATCTTCGGTTTCAGGCGATTCACTTCGAACAGCGTGTTGAAGTCGCATTTACACACGCACGAAGATTGGAAACCGTACGGTTGTTCTATATGCGATGCGAAATTTTCTACGCAAAGCAGTATGAAAAGACATTTGGTTACTCACAGTAATAAAAGGCCATTTATGTGCCCGTATTGTCACAAGACTTTTAAAACTTACGTCAATTGCCGGAAACATATGAAGATACATAAACACGAATTAGCGCAACGGGTACGATATCTACTCTACCGAAGATTAAAACGGGTACGATAACTATTGTTCCATAAATTGATGATCATTTTTTTTTTTTTCTTTCTTTTTTTTTCCTCTGCCTCTCTCTCTCTCTTTTCCCTATCCCCACACCGACCGTTTCCCAACTATAGCAATTGGAGCAGCAGAAAACACAAATGGAACAACAATCGTCGAACCAGTTGATTTTGAAAGAAAATTCGAAAGAAATGGTAGCGTTCGAATCGAACCGTTCGACTTTGGTTTCTAACGCTGCTACCACGAACACCGTCACCACAGCCGCTAGTACATCTGCTGTCGTTACAACGTCCGCTTGTACGTTTTCAGACAGCCTTACGTTTTCCCGTCTTGGCTCGGTTGAAATATCATTTCAGTCGCATCTCGGTGACACAGACTTTTCAGAAACTTTTCCCGAACAGGACAAAACAAGATCAGCTTTATCCGGAAATTGTGACGCGTCAACGTTTATTAATCGTATGTTCCGAATTCTTATCCTGTAATCCTATCTTCAAGAATCATGAAACTTTTACTGGAATCTATAGTTTCGTATCTTGTTCCCGGTCATATTTTCTATTTTAGATAACCTATCGGAAACGGTAATGGCGAACCTTGAAAATTCACAAATGTTGCACGCCGATGAAACTGGTTCGGTTACTTTGCCCGTTTACCCTGGCGCTCAACCACTTACACCGGTACACTTAATTCGATAGAAGACATTATGTTAAATCATCGTAGAAATTATTCGAATTTGGATTCCTTAAATTGTATTTGTTTTCTGTACTTATAGGAAAGCATACGTGAAATAGAGGAAACCTTGAATCAACAGCTTTTTAATATCGGCATGAACATTAATCTAGGAAATAATCATTCAAGACATTCAAATCACCTGGGTGCAAATAATCTTGTTGATCCAAAAGAACAACAGCAGCAGCAGCAGCAGCAGCACCAACAACAACAAAGTGTGTTGAACGTTATGTATGAAAATAATAATAACGATAATAATAACAATAACGACAACAACAACAACAATAATAATAATAACGAAGGCGATGATAACAACGAAAGTGTCAACGGCGACAACAAGAAAGATAACGATAACTATAACAACGACGCCGACGACGACGAAAAGAATGTAGAACCATCCGAAGAACACGTGTTTTCGTCTCAGTTGGATTCATTTGAGATGGATCATATAGAACTGCAAGTAAGATCGAGATATCACTGTGTTGGATAAAAACAGAAAAGTATGAGAGAAACGATTTGACGGATGAATAATAATTGAATTGTTTTCAGCCGGATGCTGAAATTGATATCGGATTGGATGCAAACAATTCAACGGTACTATTGGCTAGAAATACAAGAGAAGAAAGTCGGCTTCCTGTTTCTGTCGCAATGTCCGAAAATGTGCAAACAGGAAAATCTAATATACAAACGGTCGTATTCGTTTCGAAAGAAAATCTCTCGACGAAAGAAGACGATGCGAACGAATTGGAAAGAACGAACGAACACACTGTCCGGAAACAGTGTGCAATAAGTCCGATAATGCTGTTGGGGTAAGTATTTGCCATTTTTCTCTTCCTCTTTTGTTACGTTTCTATACCTACGTATGTAGCAAAGGTAAAAGAAAAAAGAAAAGAAAAGAAAAGGAAAAAAAAATTATGGCTGTGTTGTAATTCGAATAGAGAAAAGTTTCGAGGAACGGGGCAACAGGTATCGACAAAGAGTCGGTCGAAAGATTGCACGACGTCATCCAACTTTCCAGAAATCGTCGAGGCCGGTACAGGCGAAACATCTCAAAGGGAATCTTCGTTGCAATGTCATATGTGTGATCAAGAAGGATTTACGACAATCGGATTAAAGGTATTTTATCGTGTTAATATTTTCTTGTTCGTTCTTGGCTATTGGGCAAGTTTGTTCACGACAAGAATGTTCGTATCGAAAAAAGAATGTACGTTTTCTCGCGTTTTTCTCTTTTATCCAAGGATCATCTAACAACTCATCGTGGAACAAAGGAATATCAATGTACGGAATGTTCGTTGACATTTTGTACAAACGGTGGACTGAACAGACATTCGAAGATGCATATTATCAAACAGTTAGTATTCCGTGTGAACTCGTTGCCGATCGATTGCACGATAATTCACCTATACGGTCATTCGTTTTACCTTCGTTTCCTTTTCCAGATCATGGAAGTGTTTTTCTTGCGAGAAATACTTTAATAGTAGAACAGAGTTACGATCGCATAGCAAACTTCATGAAAACTTGATTTGGAACGCGACAGCTGAAAACTCGGCTTCGTCGGATTTCCAATCGATTAGAAACACCGATGATTCGCCGTTAAACGATATCACGACGGAACCAGATTCTACAGTCTCGGAGAAAGTTTTACTGGACACGGTGGCGGAAAGAAAAGTGATAGATCGAATAGAAGTAAGTGAACACGCGCGTACGGTAGAAAGAGAAAAGGGTGAAATTCAACGGACGTTATCGTAACCATAATCGTATCTTAGAACGTTCCAGGGGAGAGAAAAGAACGAAAGGAATACACGAACAAATGTAAATTTTGCCCGAAAACTTTTCGCAAACCGAGCGATCTAATAAGACACGTACGCACGCATACAGGAGAACGACCATACAAATGCGATTACTGTAGCAAAAGTTTTGCCGTAAAATGTACTCTGGATTCGCATACGAAAGTTCATACGGGCAAGAAAACGTTTCGATGCCATGTTTGCAGTAGTATGTTTGCGACCAAGGGCAGCTTAAAGGTTCACATGCGATTACATACAGGTATGAGATGCACGATCTACCTATGTATATGTACACATTATAGCTTTCCTGTTCTAGATCAAGATAATAATTGTTTCAATATTGCTTGTTCGATTATCAAGGTTCGAAACCGTTCAAATGTCCTGTGTGCGACACGAGATTTCGGACTTCGGGTCACAGGAAGGTACATTTATTAAAACATGCGCGCGAACACAAAGAGAATCCCAAAAGGAAACAGAAACACCTAAAGATTGCGGCTATAGCAGAGGTAGCGGCAGATTTAGAAAAACTTGGCGAAACCGTAGGGAAAACGCGCAATTTCGAGTTGGATCAATCGCAGCAACATCATCATTATCATCATCAACAACAACAACAACAACAACAACAGCAGCAGCAGCAGCAGCAGCAGCAACAACAACAGCAATTCGTTCAAGCGAAAGATTACTCTGATGTGGAAACAATTAGCGTCGAGACGAGTACCGGTTGTTTGGCTGAGCAAATGAATTTTGACACTGGGGCTGGTATTATATCGAGCAACGCTCCAACGATGGCCGCAAACGAGAGTAATCAGTTGGTAACTAATTTACACTTTTTTCTGACGAACGGACTCGTTACCATCCAGACCGAGGAATCGTTATTGTCACAATCGTCGCAATCGTCGCAACAACACGTTAACAATACGTCGATTTCCGATTCCTTGTGTGTGCCAACGATTTGCATTTCATCCGGTATTAACAACGATCATACCGTCAATGAAAGAATCGAGCCGGGGCAAACGTTGGCAGCGAAATCGAACAATTGTTTGTTAACGGTTGCAACTTCGACGATGCAGATGGAACGACCATTAACCAGAATTCCTGTGGAAAAGTCTTTACCGACTGCGAGTAAAATGGTAGTGAAAGGGAATACGTCGAGAAAAGAGTGTGACATTTGTGGGAAAACGTTCACGAAGCCGTATCAGGTTGAAAGGCATAAAAGAATTCATACGGGAGAACGACCGTACAAGTGCGATCTATGTACGAAATCGTTCGCCCAAAAGTCCACGTTACAAATGCATCAGAAACACCATACCGGAGATCGTCCGTACGCGTGTCCGTACTGTGAATATTCTTTCACGCAGAAAGGTAATCTGCGAACACACGTGAAACGAGTACATCAGTTGGATACAATCGACGTTAAGAAATTGAAACGCCCGCATCAGTATTTTTTACCCAAATCGCTTCAGGAAAGTGTACTTGAAACAAAGACTTTGAATTTGGACGACGTACCATTTATCGAACTCCTTAAATAGCCTATAGCCTGGCTGGCACGTGTTACAAGCAATTACTTTTATTAATTCAATTTATTTCAGCGAAACGATAGAGACGATAAACGATACACACAATATACGTGACACACGCGCGCGCGCGCGTATTAAAAGTTCTTCCGATGTATGTTATTCGATGATGAACGTTGAATCGTTAGTTCGCGTTGTCACGAGCACAGTGAAAACAAAATGCTGATCGGTCGTGTTCAACGTATGGAGTATGTTTAACGATTTATACAAAAGTAAAAAATAAATTTTTTAATATTTATTGTTATTGCCCCCCCCCCCCCCCCCCCCCCCCGTATTTTTCTATAGTCTTTATTCACATCGAAACGATTGCTGAGAGAGTCAATCGTATTTCCTAATTAGTGCTTATAGTTGCATTCTGTTTCAGTCGCCGGACAACCGTTCGGGTGATTCTCATGAAACCAGCAAGGCTTGGTCTTGGGTCGCGAGCTTGGAAAATTCCTTTTCTTTGTTCGTTTGCCAACCTGTTCTTCCCCTCCAGGTATCCTGAATCGAACTTTTCCTTTCGCCAGGAAAAAAATGTGACTATGATTTTTTAGCAAAGTCTGAAGACCTCCGCACTCTTTTCGTAGACACAAGATCGTTTCCTTCGGTATCGACTTGACTATTTCGCATAATTCCAGGCATCGACCCGCGTTCCAGGTTTTCCTTTGCGCTCCACCGACCGATACGAGAGCACCATCGTCAAGCAATTGATTCGCGACCATATCTACGATACTTTTGATCAACGTTTTATCGAGCTGCGTGCAATTTCTTACTTTCTCCACCGTTTCTCTCGGCTTAAAGTCACAAGTCCATTCGTCGATATCTTTGCTCGTTCCCTCCCCTTCGCCAGACTTTTCACGATTCAGCGTCGCCTTGACGCTTATCATTCGTTGAATCCGATCTTCTCTCGCCTTTGCCTCTTCGTGTATCCTTTGCCAGCCGATCAAGCAGATTCGTTTCGTAGAGGGGATCCTCAGCTTGTCGAGATGCGTGTTAAAACCGCATTCGTTGCTTATATTTCGTATGTAATCGATGTATTCCGAATATTGACTCTTCGAGGTGCAACGTCTTTGATATTTGGTACCGTTCAGTTCGTAGGGACAACATGGTAACACGAAGAAACGAGAATCGTTCGAGCTACGCGCGGCGATTACTGGGATCCAAGGTGTTAATTCGTCCGAATGATTTCCAATGATCCAATCGACTCCCGTGTATACAGTGGCGGACGATGGAATCACGGTGCAAACCTACATGGTAATATTTATGCGATAAGATAGTTGTTTATTTATATGTATATGTATATGTATATGTATATGTATTTACAAGTATCGAGTCATTATCACCCGATCACTTCAAATTAATCCGATCTAAAGATGCACGAGTCGTATGTACCTGCAACGGTGTTTCAGACGGATATAGATCCCAGATTTTTCTTGGTCGTAAATCGATTCCCATTCCACGATGACCCTCGTTGAACAAAATGTACACGAGTAAACCGTTACCACATCCTAGATCGAGGAACGATTGTAAATTGCTCGTTCCTTTCTCTGCTCTCTCTTTCTCCCAAAGCAATAGCAGATAGGTAGCTATAGCGATATCTTCGTATACAAATTTCATCGGATCCGTATTCTCAGGCCAGTTCTTTATTAATTCCTTTCCGTACTTTTCTTTCAATTTACAATACAATTTAGCATATTTTTCAGCCGATACAAAAGACAAAGAAGACAGTGACGCCGGTACGGTTCTCGATCCGTGTTTCAGCCATTTTATTATACATGGGAACAACTTTTTCTCGAACCATTCGATGCTTGACCGTTCGTGTGCAACGTTTTGTAATCTGTACACACCGATTGATACGAATTTATCCATTCTTTGCTGTATCATATATGGTGTTGTTGGACCAAGGGATTGTTTGTCCGTAACAATAGGTTTATGAATGTTTATGGCGCAATTTTCTTGTAGCAACAGAAACTCGATGCCTGCAGAAAATATATGCGGCATGCGTGGCAATTGTTTAGTCACATACAAACGAATATTCCTGTCACGTTGTACATCGAATATTTGCTCCGAGATACCCAATTGGTCTAGCAAGTTTCTCCTATTAATGCTATCCGTCTGAAGTTCTGTCATTAAAGAGGAAACATCCAAAGTATCGATACGCTGAAAAATATCAGTGATATCGCAACTAATTTCTATATCTATTATTTTGCTGGAAGCAAGGATTCTACGGTTGGCAGCTTGAGGATTACGCAACCAAATATTCATAGCGTTAGAAAACTGTAAAGCGGTGGCTTCAGATTCTTGGCTTATGATGCTTATAAAATCCATGGTTTGTACAAACTAATTAAACTCTGTTCTTGACTAAAAAATGAATAATTACACATATGTGTGTAAACATATAACTTTTCTATACAATATGAACGTAACTACCTTACTAAGTTTCTTATTTTTTCAGCGTTTTCTCATCTCTCACTGTGGCGTACTGAAAAACACGTTGCAAATAATTACAATATATCGATACATTCCTAACTACTACTTGGTACAATACTTATCCATTGAGAAAATTAAAAATTAAAGAAAAAAAAGAAAACATGTAATTATGTACATATAAATAGTATATGTATATAGATATATAATACCTTGTTTATAACCCATTCTGCATCCTGTACCGCTTTTTCCATAATCTGTCGAACGCGCTCCTTATCTGGCTCAATTAAGTGCTGTTTGAAACTCTACAAATAAAAGGTGTCAATTGTTTCAATTAATTAACCTGTTCCCTATTCGTGCAAATAATATCGTAATAAAAGTATATTTAAAAATAGCGTAAACAGATTGGACGCGTAGAAATCTTTCGATGATCGCACGATTTCGTTGTTTTCTATTGGTGTTCATGTTTTAAGATCTATCTCTACGAACTACCTGTTTAACCGAATGTTTATAAAATTGACGTGCATCTTTTGGCAATTTGTCACATTCTCGTAACAGATATTTATAAAGCAATTTTGGAGAATTCAAAGCAGCGTGCCCTAACTTTGGGTTACACATATTAACGTTGGCCCACGTTGGCCAATGTTGGCCGTTGTTGGTTGATTGCGTTGATTGTGGTCAATTGTGGTCAATTGTGGTCGATGTTGGCGAAGAACAGCGAAGAATTACGAAGAACGAGAAGGGAGGGAATCGGAACAATTTTTATTCCATTACTTTTGTTTTCACCTTTTTACAACCAGATGACGCGTCGAGCACCATTACGCCGCATTACTTAGCAAATTGCGTTTCGCTCCGTCCTTGAATTTGCTCTTTCCTATAGAATACTTATTAATAATTCAATCTCATAAGATCTAACACCTGTTTAATGCGTGCAAAACATAGGCGTATACAAAGTAGAGAAATTCGAAATTCGAAATTCGAACGAGACGAGCTTATTATCAGTGTCCGCAGCCAGAGGGCGGAGTAGTTTATTCTTGAAGATGGCGATTTTACAAAATCACATAGCTCGGTTTTGCTAAGACATCATATGCATACGTATGGACACTCTATCCTAATATATTTGGTCTATGACGATGCAAGTGAGGTTAAGTCATAATGATCAGCCTACCTTTTGGGGTGATAAGGATTTCGTCAAAATTCTATGGAGAAACGATGAAAAACAGAATGTTCATTCGTTCGAGAAGCAGCAGAGAGCGTCCAACAGTAGGCATGATCGGTAACTTTGTAATATGCGCTTACAATACAGCTTGATGCACATGTGTGCAGTGTGCATATTCTACAATATTCTATAGGTAGTTGATAGATTCTGATTTGTTCGAGCGAGTTATTTGTTGTGTTTAGTTATCGGGGATGAAATTTTAAAAGGACAAGTGAAGGACAGAAATTCATGGTACGCATCGAAATTACTATACGAACATGGAATCAAGGTTCGGAAGGTGAGCACGTATTATGCGTATTTATATGCATACATGTATGTACATATGTATGCGTGTATGTATGTATATGCGGTTGAACAAATTATGTATGTATGCGTGTATGTATGTTTTGATAGATTTCGATCGTAGCAGACGCCGTTGAGGATATCGCGATGGAAATAAAAAGCTTTTCGGAAAAATTTCAGTACGTTTTCACATCCGGTGGCATAGGACCGACTCATGACGATGTTACGTACGAAGGTAATTATGTATAATAATAATAATAATAATAATAATAATAATAATGTATGTATGTATGTATGTATAAGAAAAAGCAAGCAAAGGTATTTACGTAAAGGGTTTGTTCTACACTCTACACTGTACACTGATACTTTTTAGCCGTGGCATTAGCGTTTAACGACAGTTTACACCATCATCCGCGGTTAGTGGATATTGTGAAGAATTATTTAAATTCCGGAAACTTCCCTTCAGCCGGCTATAAAATGGCATACGTAAGTGAGTGGTTGTCGATAATCTTCGTTACAATTGCTGAAGGTAATTTATCGTGCGTTTCTAGGTACCGAGTAGATCGGTGCTAAAATTTGGAAAGAACAAAGCTACTGGAAAAGCGGCATCTTATCCATGCGTAGTCATGGAGAAAGTTTATATTTTTCCAGGGTCGCCAATGTTTTTTCGGGCATCTTTCGAAACCGTATGCAAGGTAAATATGTATACGTTTTGATCGGAAACGATGTTACGATGGATTACGGTTGACCTAATAATAAGCTGTGAAATTTTCTGCATTGTAGGATTTATTCGAGAATCGCGGTAGCTTTGCAACAAGCGAAATTTACCTAAATGCAAAAGAAGAATCGTTCGCGGATAGTTTAGGCGCGGTTGCGCAACAATGTCGAAACGTCTCGTTTGGCTCGTATCCAGAAACAAATAGGTAGATAGTAGAATCGAACGAAACGAAACGAAACGAAACGAAACGAAAGAAAAGAAAAGAAATGAAAAGAAAAGGAAAGGTGGTAATCGTGTTAACATGTATATGTGAAATACGTGGAAACACATAGAGTTCCGTCAGATTGTTTGGTTGCGCGATTTCGATAACATTAGTAAAAAGAAAATTTGAAACTTGGTCGCAGGTATTACAAAGTGCGAGTCACGATAGAAAGCGAGAGCAAAGAAGATACGGAAAGAGCGAGAAAAATGTTTTGCGATTGCATTCCGCCGAACGTATTGGTGCGTTACGATCGTGCACCACATGTCGATTGTCTGTCAAAGTACGAGCAGTTGATCGCCGAGTCCCGTCGTCGATCAGTTTACGAGGATACATTGAAGAAATTAGTGTAATGCCTGTTCAAGTGGACAAAAGTATCGATTATAAATATAATCACTTAGAAGAGATCGGCGAATTCTCTTCTCTTCTTTGCTTTTTCTTCGTTTGCAGAAGTTATTACGAGGAAGCCGAAGAAACGTGGATATATTTGGACGGGAGCGAAGAATCGATCGTTATGATACATCTGGCTCGGATCGGTATCAGTAAATTATCAGGACGGTCGAAAAGAAGATTGCGCGCAGTTTACTCGAAATTGGACAGTCGAAGATCAGGGTGGAGTAAATTTGTCGATGAGGTTAGCGAGAGGTAAGGGCGTAACGGTGGATTAAAGGTGACGACTGAAATGTTGATGGTTCGTTGTAAAACAATTGGATTGGTCTAAACGTAAACAGATACGAAATACAGTTATATAAGGTAGAATTGGGTGAAACCGACGATGCCGGCGAGGCAATGAAAAATTGGATCGGTTCGAGAGCGGAATTGCGAATATTGCTAGTTGGGAAACGTTTGAACGGCAATGAAAGAGAAATTTACGATAATCTTGCACGCTTGAACGAGAACATTGCCGTCCCTGTGCAAATACATTTTCCTCTTATCGATTGGACGGACGAAGATGTTGCAAGTTTCTTCGGTTCTCTCTCTTTACCTCATTACACGATAGAAACTCAATCAAACCGGTAAGAAAGAAAAATTTCGCCTCTTTATCCCAGTCTTGGTACAGTAGTCCTGTAGCTCGGTAACTGGCTCGTTCCGTCGTTCCCACTTCCTCCGCTAGTCGCCCTCTCTTCGACCCAGCCTCCCTTCCTTCGTCCTAGCTCTCTCTCTCCCTCTCCCTCTCCCTCTCCCTCTCCCTCTCTCTGTACCCCTATTCCGCCATCATCTCCATCTCAATCTTCCATTCTCCCCGTCCGTCGTTGTTTTACGCATTCGTGTGCAACGTATGTTTCGTCCTGTTCTACACACTAGTATAATCTACTTTTCTAGGTAAAAGATGGAACTGAAAGCGAGGTGGTAATAAGATGGAAACACGTTGCAACCTCGGTGAAATTCAAGTCGAGGAGGTGATCTTAATCCAGCAATAGGTTTTGTAATCAGTTATACTGTTCGGTGGACCTGCGATCGATCCCAAGAGCCTGTTTTTTCAATAGAAATACGTATGAAGAAAAGTGAAAAAGTAAAAAGTAAAATGGAATAAAGACATGTTATTGGTAATTGTTTGTAATCACTTGAAAATTTCGATCTTTGCGTAAATTTGTTTATTGTTCGTTCACGTTGAAAACACAAGTTGTTCATGGTACCAGGCGATTTTTTAAGGATTTTTCAAATCGTCGGATTGCATCGAACCAATCTTAGATACTCTTGCCGAACGGGTGGGTGTGGGTGGGCTCCATTTTTCATTCGCCTAATAGCGGAAGAAGAAAGCAAAGAGAAGAGCCATTGTCAGCCTTTTCCATCCCTTTGAAATTTCATTTCGAGTTAAAGTATTACTAGCGTTTTTCTTTTGAAAGTTTAAAATGAGAGTGGGTGGTAGGTTAGGTGGTTATCAGGGTGGTAGACTGGCTGACAGCGAGCGGGAGAGAGCAATTCAGGCCGGGAGAGGGGCGAAAGAAGGCGCGCAGTAAGGAGAAAACGGAGTTTGTCAAGTATAAAGCAACGCCCCCTCTCCTACGAGTCTGTATTTTATGGGTCACGTTTCCGTGGGTCACACGCCGTTTTGCTAACTGCACAGAAAATGATCAAATCTGAAATATATTTCGCATTTTTCGATTTTTCATTATCCTCGATCAAGTTGAAAATCGAATCTATCCAGATACCGGCTAGTTGTGCAGCTTGCGTATACTAGATAGACGTTTATTTTAATCGTGTTTCTACTGAGCGATTGGCTCGAAATTAATACCAAGAAATGTTTGTTGGCAGTAAATGAAGAGAGATCCGGTGAGCGAAAAAAGTCGTATAAGAAGAGAAATTTGTCGGTTGTATAAATGGAGAAGGATAGAAGGATAGAAGGATAGAAGGAAGGTTGGAAAGAAGTTCGGGACGTCGCGTCGCGTCGAGATGGAAAAGATCGAGTCGAGAACGAGAAGCGAATGACAGGTTGGTTGTCACGTAATCGTAGATAAAGTCGACGAGGATGAGGTGTATGGTGGCGATGGTGGTGGTGGTGGTGGTGGTGGTGGTGGTGGTAGTGGTAGCTGTGGCGTAGACCGACGAAGCGTGGTCGATGGCAGTGGTCGCGTGCTGGTCGCGTGCCGGAGGCGGAGCTAAGCTTCGGCTCTCTCGTGTGCCACCTCCATCGTAAAGTTCGCGGTCCATGTTGCACCCTCCAACACCCTTCCGGAACGGCACGAAGCTCTTCTAGCCGACACGACGCCCCTCGATGGTACTGTTTGGTTTCTCGCGTGCCCCCCCCCCCCCCCCCCCCCCCCTCCGCTTCACGAATCTACAGTCGCTTCCTCGTCGGTTATTGATTCCCTCGGGTAGCTAGTCCCGAAAAGGGTGCTAAAATACGATGAGGACGACCGAAGGAACGAAAGCGAGAAGATAGAGAAGAGCGGAATCAGGGGAAAGGGAGCGGGCGAGAGAGAGAGAGAGAGAGAGAGAGAGAGAGAGAGAGAGAGAGGAAGTGGGATGGGTGAATGGGAATGAGATACACGAAGACACACACGGTCGCTTTGAATTGAAAACCTATAATTCTTTGTTTTCGGCTTGTATTTAATCGTACGATTTTCTACCGGCCGTGTACATATCGAGGTTGATCGAACGTTAGGATCGTTAGGATTTTTAGAAAATATTCTACAATCGCGACGAAGTAGTAGTAATACTTTCTGCAGAGCAAATCGAAACTTACTCGTAGATTGTTACGAGTGATTAGGGGGTATTCACAGTTTGTCTGTTCCCTATAGCTTCTTATTGTTAGTCGGCGGGTGTCACATGGCACGCGATTCAGTCAATCTGTTTAATCAGTCTTTGACCGTTTACCCGTGATTTTTATTCGGCGCGGCGCGGCGCGGCGCGGCGTCTGGTCCCGTTGTCGTTCGAACCTGTACTAGCGTCACGCGGTGCGATTCAACGGCATAACCTATTTTACTTTCGAAAACTCGACAGATCAATACTAACGAGAATACAACGAAGACCAGCTAGCGGACGAATAGAATTGCTCCGAAGGAACAGCGAACGACGGCGACGTCATGTCAGGGACGACGAGATGTAATTTTGTTTGGCCAATTGTTCGATCGGTGAAAAATCAATCGGTTGCGCGCGGATGGTATTCGTTGGACAGTGGTCGGATTGTCGGATTGCATTTGTTGATCAGATTGAGCGGAATGGATGAAGATCGAGTAGCCGGCCGGCCGGCCGGCCGGTCGGGTGGATGAAGGAGGAACGAATGGTGGCGGGTAGCGCAGACGGAACCGGTGAAACGTGTACACGTTGGTACCGTACCGCGTCTAAATATTGCCGATCAAATCCTCGAGAAGAGTTTCGGGTTGCGGCACGAGGCCGTCAGCTGGCATGCAGAGCCCCTTTTCCTTCTCTTTCTTTTTCTTTCCCTTTCCCTTTCCCTTTCCCTTGCTCCTTCCCCCCTATCTTCCCTTTCCCTTTGTTCTCGCGTCATTTTTCTTTTAATCTTTTCGAGGGGCAAAGCGTTTTTGCCACGTTACGTTGGCTAGGTTGGAAAAGATTCACCGTTCGAGTTTCTTTCGAGACGAAACCCGACGCTGTTCGACGAGTTTCATAGCGCTTAATACATACATATGTATGTATGTACATACACTGTATAACCGAGCGTTCGGAGCGCGAAACAGCGCGTTAACCGGCGCGCCGCCAATCTCTTTGCGTCCGATCGGTCGACCGAATAAAATGCTTTGTAGATCGTAGAGCATCGATAATGTTCACGGTGACGATAGAAAATTTCTTTTACGAGATTAAAGGACGCTCGATTTAATCGTACAGTTCGTTTGGTCGAACGCTTGGATGAAGCGCTTCGAGTCGTGTCGCGTCTTCTTCGACTCCCAGAATCGGTACAAATTTTTCACGTAGTTGCATAATCGGGCAAGGCTGACGGTGTTGTTATCGTTGAAATAACGAGTTTTCTTTGATTGACTGGGCTCGCGTCAAAAAATCCGTTTCGTTTTAACTTTGCGCTGAAATTGAATGTTTTGTAGGTAGGTACGTGTCGGCTCGACTTGACTCGATTGAAAGGTAGCTACCAGAAATTGTGAGCAAACTCAGCGAGAGAGAGAGAGAGAGAGAGAGAGAGGAAGAGGAAAGGAGCGGGTGGGAGGGGAGAAGGGTCGAGGGCTCGGAAGGCTTGGAACGAGGAATGCGATGGACAAGGAAGGGATGAAAGTTGCCTGAAGAGGAAAGGAGGGAGGGGGGGGGAGGAAGGGAGGATGCGCGAGCTGTTCGCGGAGGGTAGGTCTGGGTTCGTGGAAGCTGGCTTCTACGCAGCGTGGAATACGGAATACGAAATATGGCAAACGAACGGAGGTTGATCTAGAAAGTAGCGGAAGGGTGGTGGGGGAAGGGATGATCGTACATTTGTGTGTGATGATGATGACTGATGTGTGGTTAAGCGACGCGATGCGGCGCAGCGCGGCGGCGGGACTAAAGGTATCGGCCGATGGTCCACTAAATTGGGAACAACGAGAACGACGAAAAGGACGAGGCGAGAAAAACTACGCGGTGAAAGATAGGGGCTAGTAGGTGGACAACGGAGCAGACGGGAGAAAGAGAGTCGGTGGGATGTAGGGCTACGTAAATAGAGACGGAGGGTAGAAAGTAAGAAAGGGAGAGGGATGTAGCGAGCGGGCAAGTTGATAAGTTGTCGAGCGGTGCGATACACGAAGCAGCAGGAAAGAGGGAAAGAGGCGAGAGGTACGAGGACGAGGACGAGGACGAGGACGAGGACGAGGACGAGAATGACGAAGAAGGTAAAGAAGGGAGAGGAAGCAGCGGAACACGCGGATATTGATTCCCGTGGGATATGCGCGCGCTCGACGAGACTCGAAAATCTGAACGTATGTACGATTCGCTTTGGTGGATGTACAGAAGATAAGACAAAAGATGGAGAATTTATTGGAGAAATGGAAGAACAAAAGGGAAGAAAGAAAAAAAAGGGACGACGCGAGGTGGCGAATCTCTACGAACTGCGAACTGCGAACGATCGGTTTGCGATAGGCAAGAGATGGACGCAATGACGCGACGCGACGTGACGCAACGGCGAAATCTAGCAAAAGCTACGCGAACGAACCCTGACTGTAGAAGGATGATTCAGCCGGGTGGATATATGTAGAAAGTGTACAGTTCGATTTCAATTCTAGAAAGGGAAAATGCAGGAAAAAGAGAGAGAGAGAAAGATGCGAATGAAGCTAGAATCGTTTCGAACAGGCCCCTCGTGAAAATTACTGTCGCTAGCAATATTCCTGGTCAGTACCGATTGCCTATCACTGACTACCAAGTAGCTAGTTTTCAGCATCGGTATTCATCGTTGTTGCTACGGTTCACGCCACCTTCCAGAACCGCGCTCGACTTTCATGAATGAAGCCCGCCACCACGCGCGATCCACGTGACCGCTCCCGTTGAACCCGTAACTTTTACGTTTCGACCTTGACCGATCCTTCTGGCAATTTGACGCGCGCGCGACCAATTCGATACGAGCCCAAGGAGAAACGTTCCGACGCGACGCGCTGCGCAACGACATATTGCTTGTTCCGATTCGTTTCTCATCTCGTTACAAGCTTTGGCTTTAGAACGTTTCAATCGGCCCACAGAAATTCACCGAAGAATCGTTTCAAACGATAGAGAACATGTGATTCTGGTGACACAAAACCTACCGAAAACAAAGGGTAGTTCGGAAACCTTTTTTTATCCCAACGACGCGACGCGACGGATCGCGACAAACATTGATGGCGTTTCAAATCAATTGTTTATAGATTAGTTTCCTTTATCGCGCAATAACGAAGCAAGACTCGGACGAATGAATAGATAAATGTACAGAAAGGGAAAAGGGAAAAGGGAAAAGGGAAGAGGGAAGAGGGAAGAGGGAAGAGGGAAGAGGGAAGAGGGAAGAGGGAAAAGGATAAAGAGAAATGGAGATGCGGCTTGAGATGGGAGTTTGCGAGAGGGAGAGGCCGAGGTGGCGGAAAAGAGGGACCCGAACCGTTCCCACTACCGCTGTCATTGCTGGCTCCACTACCGTTTCACCTGCACCCCCACTCTACGAGTGTTACATCTACCACCCCCCCCCCCCCCTCTCCACCTCCACCGCCCCCATTGCCACCACCACCACCACCACCATAGATGGTATGATCCAAGTTTGACGGAGGCGGTGGCAATACCAGCAGCAGCGACGTTACGTTGTGGACGTTTTCGTCGGCGTTGGTGGTAGCGGTGCACGGACGGTCGCGGTGGTTGCGGCCGGTGTTAACCAGTTAGGAGAAAAGAGACTCGAGAGAGGAAAGAGACGCCGGGCAACGCGACTCCCGTGGACGATAAACGCGATCCACCGTGCACGTGGTCCGGCTTCGCGGTCAAGAACGACCAACCGATACTTTACCGGTGGCGATCGCGCGATTATCCGGCACGCGTTCGAAAGCAAAAACTCAAAGACGGACAAACGTTATCGAACGAACACAATTTGTCGTTTATTATCTTTCTGGTTTTTGTTAGTCCTGTCTTTCTCGATCCGTTAGAACGACGCGACGACGCGACGCAAGAAACGCGAGGGAGAAAGAAACAAAGCAAAGATGAAACAGAGTTGTCGGGAAGCATATATTATATTGTGGTTAGGTCGAAAAGGGCCCGGTTGAGTACGACTTTGCGTCGTGTTTTCACGGGAGAATCGGCGCGAACGTTTGTTCGAGATGATCTTCGACGAAAGTACGAACCATCCCCGGCTTCTTAAATACGTGAACGTCGTTTATGTTTTCGCGTTTAATTCGATGAATTTGATTGAATACGCCTGAGTATTCTGGGGTCAATCGGATCATCGATTTGCGATCGATACGCTTGCGGTGCGTTGCGTTGCGTTACGTTGAGGTGCGGTGCTGTGCGGTGCGGTGCGGTGCGGTGCGGTGCGGTGCGGTGCAGTGGCTTGGTAACGGAGAGAAGAATCGTTCGTAGACAGAAGGATGGATGGATAGAGGGAGAAAGGGCAGGGGTGTACAGGGTGGCCGGCGATAGTAGCGAGAGCAACGGGCCGCGCAACACGGCTAAAGCTACGGGACGATGAGCGACGGTATAGTTGGCGCGATCGCGATCAGTTTGTTCGGTAGGATCTCGAAACGATACCGTTCGAGGATCGATTTTCACTGACGGAAGCCTCGTTCCAGGCAGCGAGAAGAAACGTCGGGACAGCATGGACGCCGGTTACGCGATTCTTGCCAACGACGTCGATGTATGCAGAATGTTCGACCAGTTCTCTTACAAGGTCAGTCCTTTCGATCGCGATCCTATTATTCTTTTAGCTACTAGTTGCTCCGAGTAACTTGTCCTCGCCACGACGAAACCCACTACCTATGTTGTATACATAATAAGTACTTTCACGTTCCCGTTCCCGTTACCGTTCCCGTTCCCGTTCCCGGAGGGTAGGTATGCTTTCCTTGGAGGACGCGGTCTCGTATTCTGCTTTGGGACCCGAACCTCTATCATCATGTCACGCCGCGCCGCGTCGAGAAAAGTCAATGATCGTGAAAGATGGGATACTCGCATGCTGTTTAAAACAATATAAAAAAAGCGTGTACGTTTCCGCGTACAGCCGATGCGATTTTAATCCGCCCCATTGCGTCGCGTCGCGTGGTGCCAGCAATCGCGATCCTTGTTTGCCAATGCGTTAAGTAAATTTATCTTAACGAATTCTCTTTAGATTCCTTTTTTGTTCTATAGCTCTACCCCTCTATCCGGTTCTCTAATCGTAGCGGCGGAACGCGAACGAAAAAAAAAAAAGAGGAAAGAGATTCCATTTCCGTTTTTCTTTTTCTCATTCCCATTCCCGTTTTCAAGATGGTGAAAACGCATTGCGCGATCGGATTCCAGCACGATTCTTGAAGTCGCTGCTTTTAGTCTCGAACGCATCGTCGCAAACGGACGAAACAGTACATGTTTGGTCGATCGATTCGATGGAACGGAGAAAACTGTCGGCGAACGAGCTATGAACGGGCTACGAACGAGCGGGAAAGGCGATCGAAAGGTATCGGCAGACAATTATGGAATTGATGAAATTCGATTAAGATGCAATCGGGCAATCGTGACGGAAGTAGGATGATACGAAATGAGGGGGGGGGGGGGGGGGGGCATTGTAGCGGTCGACCGCATCGGGCAACCGTCAAACGTAAGCCTTAATAAGCGGTCGATGGACTGTCGTCGGAGCGGACCGACCCGGATCGGGACAGCCCGACCAACAAATCCACTGACAAAATCATGAGCCACTTGTTGATCGGACAATGACCATTCGGTGCACCGTACCACTCGCTCGAAGACCACCGCATCCTTCTATCAAACGGCTCCCCTTTTCCATATTATTCCTTTACGGAAAACTACCATAGATCCTTGCTAAATGTACTTGTCAGCCCTAAATGAAGGATGGACGACAACGAACAAAGAAGCAAAAGAGCAACAGAAGAGCGTACACCGTGTAAATGTGGCCAGCAGGAAATCTCGGAATCACAGTGTTGTACACGAGACAATTCTGACCTGGCTCCGAATCAGTTATGTTGTATCTCGTAGAAATAATTCTCGAGAATAGACGGTACTTTTTTTCCGTTCAGCTTCGTCCTATTTACGCTCACCGTACCTCGTGAATCCTCGTCTACCGTCAACCGTGTCCCTTGTTCTTCGGTTTCGAGCCTATCTTATTCCACCCTACCTCCTTTCACTCTACTCTTTCCAATTCGCGCTAGCGACCTCGCGAGTTAGCGAATTCACGAATCCCTCTTACCTCCATCAGCACCACCACCACCCTCCCCTCTTATGACTCCCAACTACTCACCCCCTACTATTCCTTTTTCTTTCCTTTTCATTCCATTCCATTCCATTCCATTCCATTCCATTCCATTCCATTCCATTCCATTCCGTTCCGTTCCGTTCCGTTCCGTTCCGTTCCGTTCCCTTCCCTTCTTCGTTCTTCGCTCCCTCCTTTGCCTAGCCTACTACTCCGTGTTACCCATCTCCATCATGCCTACACACCTCTCTCCCTTCGACTCACCCTAGCCACCCGCAACCTTTTCCCTCCTATCTCCAGCTCCCCTTCCCTCCTTCGCCGCCGCCGCCGCCGCCGCCGCGTCGTTACCATCCGCCTGCCCGCTCGCCCGCTCGCGACCCTCTAGCCGCCGCGAGTTTCGCTGTGCTTGCTTTCCTCTTCCTCCTGTTTCTCTTTCGTATTCCTTCCTTCCTCCTCTCCCATCTCCTCCGCTCATCCAGTGCCCGCCGCCAGCCGCCAGCCGCCAGCCGCCAGCCGCCCCGTTCCCCGTCCGCCTTGTTTTCCTCTCTTTCTCTCTCGTTAAATCAATAAGCTATTCGGTCTACTGCCACACCAACGCAACGGCGGGGCACTTTGGCCAATTTTATTTCCGATCGGATTTTACACGCGGTCGGCGCGCGGCGAAAAGAGCAGCGACTGGGGAAAGGTTGCTGTGAATTACCCTGCGGCCGTCCCACGAGTCCCGTGTCTGTCGAAGCTCAGCCTGCTCGGATAAGGATCGTAGGAAATCTAAAGTGTGAACGAGACTAGGGAAACGGAAATGGTAGACGATGAAGAAATGGACGCGAATCGTGGATGGCGCGCCGGAATGGAGAATATACGGGTAACCGTAGGTAGGCTGCGACTTGGTAAAGCAAGCGAATAAAGCGTAACAGAGAAGAGCGAGTTGGTTCGTATCCGACAGTTTCGGAGCAAACTCAGCAGCGAGGCAGTCGAGTACAATGGCCTGGCAAAAGTTTCCACGAAACTAAACAAGTTTATTTAACTTACCCCGGCGCACCGGTTCCTCCTCCTTCTTCTTCCCCACCCTCCTCCGGTTCCCATTTCTCTCTCCCTCTTTCTCGCTCGACTCTTCTAAAGTTGCATCGCCCCGTAGAATCTGTCCTAGCAAACTCTTTCCTCGTCCACTTTTCCCCGGCGCGGCGAGCCGCCACCCTGCCGCCCCACCGCACCGCCCCGCCACGATAGCGGTTCTTCCTCGCTTACTCGATTATCTATCTTTCTCTTCTCTCTTCGTCTGTCTGTTCCGGTTTGTTCGATTGTGTTCCGTTCTCTCTTCTCGTCTCGCATCATTTCATTATCTCTTATTGCCGGTCCACTCGTCTTTGTCGTCTTTGTCGTCTTTCGGTTCTACCGCTTATCCTACTTGCATACGAGTCTGCCCCTGTACCAGCAATAACGGCAAGTTTTTCTACAGTTTCCGACAGATTAACGAATCTATTGGAATTGTTCGAGCTATTGAACAGAGAAGTATCTAGGAAGAACACTGATTTTGAGAGGAAATGGCGCGGCGCGACACGGCGGCCCGGATCTGGTATTTTCATATTATGTAGACACGACGCGACGCGCGACGGATTGATATTCGTATCAGCGCCGTGTAATGGTAAAAAAGAATCAAGTGTTTTGCAGAGAGAGAGAGAGAGAGAGAGAGAGTAAAGGTCGTGTGATCTACGGCGTAAAACGCGACGTTGATTGGTCCAAAATAAAAGAGAAAGAAACGAAAGAAATAGAAAGAAAAGCGAATATTGAAATGTTTGAGGGAAGGAAAGAAGAAAGAAAGAAAGAAAGAAAGAAGGAAGAAAAGAAAGAGGAAAGGTCAGATTCGGAGAAAAACGAAAGGAAGACAGCTGGGATGAGTGAAGGAGCGAGTGGGGCGGAGGGGGGAGTGGGAGGGAGTGGGAATGGCGAAAAGGAGGTGGGGGGGGATACGCAGGTTTACGTTCAAGGAGTATATGCTTCGAAATGAGATACGTACGCGTGTTGTATATCTTCTTTATGGCAACCATTAACATATTTTTTGCTGTGCGTATTACCATACAATGGTGGCGCAAATATTACAACTTATGGTCGTAAATCAAAGCAAGGGCAGGGGTGACTTGAAAAACGAAGCGGCGGTATAAGAAAAAGAACAAAAACGGATATCGTGAATCGTGAATTGCGAATGAAAAGGGTTATATGTACATACGTATAGAATAGAAAAGAAAAGGTGGTGAAAAGAAAATCGGACAGTCACGGAGCGAGCCAGAGATACATTAGTATATTTAAGGTGATCGCGTAAGTCGTCCTACACGGTGCACTATGTATGTATGTATATATGTATGTATGTATGTATATATGTATGTATGTATGTATGTATGTATGTATGTATATATGTATGTATGTATGTATGTATGTATGTATGTATGTATGTATGTATGTATGTACGTACGAGGGACCGGTTAAAACGCTTAAAACGCTTAAAACGCTGAAAACTGAAAGCGAGCTTTGGTGAAAGAGAGATCGGTCTTTTCTGTCGTGTACAAGATATCGAGGCCACGTTTCTGACTGTGCAAGGTCGTTGACATGGGCCGTATTACCGAACAAATGCCCGATAAACGAGGTTACTTGATCGCTTTCCGTCACATACTCTATACATACATACATACATACATACATATGTGCACGCACTCCTTCTTACATTGCAGTGTGTATTTTTCGTTTCTGCTCCATAATGCATTGAAATGGGAACGTTGGAGAAATTTCAAATAATGTTCGATAGTAAATTAAGATATAATAACTTTCGTGAAAGTTGTACGGTGGCAAGGAGATGGAAGAGAAGAAAAAGACGGGGGAAGTAGAGGGACGGGGAGATAGGGAACTCCATTAACTTTTATTTCTCCGGGAAAGTAACTTCACTCCCCTCCCCTCCCATTCTCTCCCTCCTCCTTCTACTTCTACCTCTTTTCTTCCTCCACCTTCTTCGAACTCCATCCCCTCTGTGCCATCCGCACCATCCACCCACACTCAATGCCTGTTCCTCCCTTCCCGATCGTACCACCCCCGCCGGCCGACCGCCGCGCCGCGCCGTACCGCTCTTCGTCTCGTCTCGTCTCGCCTCGCCTCGTCTCATCTCATCCCGTCCCGTCCCGTCCCGTCCCGTCCCGTCCCGTCCCGTCCCGTCTCGTCCCGTCTCGTCCCGTTCCGTTCCATCCCCTTTCGTCCCATCTCGTTTCATCGGTGCCTGTCTATTCGTTCCACCTTCCACCGTTCTCTCAGGTCGCCGTCGCGTCGCTTTGCCGCGATGCCATGCCGCACCGGGCCGTTGCGCTTCGTTCGCCTTTGGCTCTGTCACCGTCTGCTTCTTTTACTTCACTCTCATTCTCGTCTCCTTGTCTTTTCGTTGACCGTTCTGACCGTTTTTCGAACTATGTACTATTTCTGGCTTCTTCCACAGGATTCCCTTTCGATTTCTTGTCTGTGTGCCGCGCGATCTTCAAACACGTATCTACATCTGGCCAGGAAATCCTACTTTTCGCCTCGTTATACGGTTTATGCTTGGATATCCCGATGTACAAGGATGAAATGTTGCAAAGCAACTTAAGAAAACTCGAATGAATTGCATAGAGGAGTTTGGAACCGGTAGCACACGAGATTGAGAACGAGTAGGTTCGTTCATGGCGGTTGCGAACCAGGGCAATCGAATGTGGAACTGGCTGACGTGTCGGTTATGGAAATCGAAGCTGGCCATCGATACAGATCGGTTCGGATTGAACGAAAAACGGTCCCGAGAACCGACCGAACCCACTTACTACTTGTTCGCGTTGATTTTGTGAAACGAAGGCTCTGGCCGAAGATAAGAATTGGACAACGAAAAGCTAGAAGAAAGCAAAAATTGGAAGCGCCGAAGCTTTGAGTGATGGGCAAATTAGATGTAGGTGTACGCCCATTGCCACGGTAACGATCTCGATCAGATAGATGCTAACAGGACGGAGAATAGAAAACGATCCAGATAATATATTCGATACGTGTAATATAATAGCGTTCCAGATACAATATTTATGTCCCGGTGTACGTACGTATTTTGCTACAAGTCCATTATTCATTCTGTAGCAGTGTATGGTATGGTATGGTATGGTATGGTATTGTATCGTGCGCATTTCATTGTCAAAGCGGTTTTATCGAATCGGAGGGTAGCGCGAACCAAGCTCTTTGATCCGAGTTCTTCACGCGTTTCGATCAATCGGTGTTTGATTGGAGGCAACGAAACGGTCAGTGTGAGACGAAAGATCGCACCCGTTAACAGTTTCGAGTCGATGCGAGACGATGCGAGACGGTAGGACAATCGGTTGATCGGTGCTTCGGACGAATTACGTGACGTATTAGCTTACAGTTTAAAGGGTTCTTTCCGTAACGTTTGATTTCTCATAATTCCTTGTCGACAAACTTGCAACGCTTGCATAGTTGTTGCGCTTGCGTGCACACTGCGCACTCTTCCACGAGCTCGCGCGCGGCGCGCTCGTCGCGCTCGTCTCTAACGGCGTGGCGCGGCGGAAGGGAACGATAGATAAGTAGGAGAACGGAGGGTGAAACGGTGGCGGTGTAGCCAGGAGGAAAGGGGAAGATAAAATGGGGGGGGGGGGGGGACGGAGAGAAGGTGTTGAAAAGCAGAGAGGAAAGCTAAGAACGGTCCGATCCACAGGGTAGACAAGATTCACACTTGTTGCTCCCTTCTTGGTCGGTGTTACGACCCAAAGCTCGTATATCCGAAGAATTTCTGACGGACAAAAGGTAGCATGGTCATGATATAAAATTTTCCTTTTCTTTCGTTTTGTTCGTCTCTCGTTTCTGGCTTTTCTTCTCTCGTTTTTCAATCGAATGTTTCGTTCGTTTAAAATCTAGAATCTATAACATGGCATCGATTAGAAGAAACAGCCTCGTATTAGATCCTGAGAGAAGGAGCGCTCGTATTCGTGTTCGGGAGAGTCCGACCAGCCGAGCGATCATGGATCAACCAAGATGCTGAGTGGGAAAGGAGAGGGTTGAGAGCACAGGAGGGGGGGGGGGGGGGGGGGGCAACCGCGAGAACGGAGAAACGATCATTTAGCGTGGTTGGTAATAATAAAAGATCAACGGAAGATAAGCGGACGCTCGCGTAATAAGTAAAACCGGTTTAAGAGTCGAGCCAGGTTAATACGAATCGACTTACACGGGACAAAGATGAAACGCTTTAGCGAGTTGCGCGATTATTTGCGATTATTCGCGATGCATCGTAGCTGGGGGGGGGGGGGAGGTAGGAAGGTGGGGAGTTAGAGGATGAAGTAGAGGGGACAGCGAAACGCGAAAGTGCAAATACATCGCAAAAGCGAGGGATTTGTTGAACGGCAAAAGGCAAAAAGAGAAAATAGTTGTTTTGCGACAAGCCTCGGCCGATTATCAGCTGCGTAAACGTTTCTTCAAAGAAATTTGTAAAATCAACGTTTGTTCGAGCCGTTGAAAAGCATTCGGGTAATGGACCCGTTCCTGAAGCAGGGGAATTAGGGAAAGACGAAGAAAAAGAAGAAGAAGAAGGAGAAGAAGAAGAAGATAAAAGGTGGAAGAAGGGGGATAAAGAAACGCAATATCGATTTCTTTCATCCCTGTCCTTACCGTAAGCCGTAAGGTAACGCGCGTCCATAGGCCGTGTTTATTTGCCGTTAACGACGTCTCGTCGTTCGGTCGCTATTGTTCGCAAAGAAACGTTTCATTGCTCAATTGAAATTGATTCGATGAACTTTTTCGCTAGTATCCTACGAACTACTAACCGATTCCACGATTCGAGCTATCGTTGCCAAAGTACACCGGAGATGTATGGCGGTCGATCGAAAAATAAGAGAAATAGATTAGTTACAGTTACGGCATGGCATCGTGACTGAAGATTCGTTGCGGGACAAGCGGAACGTTCCTCGAAACGGAGAACCGGTGCTCGGTCGGCCGCGGCCGTCCCGCGAGAGAATATCGATCGGGTCGAAACGGTCGACGGGAGATGCGGCGCGATACACCACCACTAGCGTGCTTGTGCTTGAGCTTGTGCTTGTGCTTGTTCTTGTGCTTGTGCTTGTGCTTGTGCTTGTGCTTGTGCTTTCCTTTCGATGCAATTCTACGAACCTCCCCGTTTTCGCTCACGTATATTTCGATCGGTCATGTTTATGGTTTACGATTCACGATTCACGACAAGAAACTGACATCGAGAGATAGGCACGCGTCTAAAACTCTTCGTATGTTCTTTTCCTCGTTCGCATCGAAGTCGCTAGGCGATGCATGAAAAAAGCATGGGTCGATCGTACCGATAACACACGGTCCCGTTCCCTTTACTTTTCGTTCAATTGGTGCAACGAGTGAGTCTCAATTGGTTTGTCGTTTTCAAAGAAATGTTCCTTTAGCCCGTTTCGTCTGGTTGCACCGCGCTGCGATACGTCGCGGTCGCATCGTTTGACGTCGTGCGGTGTCCCGGGACTGGGACAGGGACCGGGACCGGGACCGGGACCGGGACCGGGACACAGGCCCTTTCGTCATCGTTTGACCAAGCGCGCGTGTCACACGTCGCGAGTCCTCTCTTTGCTCCGTTCGTTGCGCCGCGCCGCGCCGACAGCCCTCTTTCAAACGTGCTCCGTTCCATCCCTTCTTTTACCTTTTCGTTGCGTTCCCCGCCGTCGCGTCGTCGCCGTCGCGTCGCATCGTCCCGTTCCCGCTAGGCCGACAGCCGACGAATTCCCTTCTCCGCGCTATGGATGCCCCGTCCCCGTGTTCGGCGTGTTCCATGTTTCGTGCTATACCTCTCGTGCCTCTGAAACCCCCCTGGAACCACTGTTCTTTCTCCTTCTACTAACCGACCGTTTACTTCTCCAGGGCTGCATTCACCGCTCGTTATCTGGGCCACCAAGCACGAAAGTTATTTGCGTGATTCAACGTGATTCCGAAATAATATCCTACGAGGCCGGAGAAATCCACGAGGAAGCGATTAAACGTAACACGTACTCGTATCGTTCGAGAATCTCGTTAAACGCAACTATTCGGAGAAAAGACGGAGCGCGAAACGGAATCGTTTCTATCGAACGGAACTCGTCGCAGTTTCGCGTTGCTTTATCGAAGACGCGTCGCAAATCGTCTCACGTAACGCAGTTGTATAGATACGTCGACGAGGGAACATTTGCTTCGTGTTAATTGTTAATGGCACGAAAGTGGTCGATATTGTGAATGCGTTAAGCGTTAAGCGTTAAGCGTTAATCGAGCACATGTCGCGGCCGTCTGGAGTTTCGAATTTGATCGCACGGCACGATGGAAACAGGTTTGCGTGCACGATTGAATGCGACCGATACGTTTGTCCGATCGGAGCGAACAACGATCAATGAACAAACGAAAAATTGGAAACGAGCGCGAAAGAAAGACGTGAGAAATCGTGTTTCCGGCCGGGGTACTTTACCAACGTTTCAAGCTAGTGTTTCTTTCGATCCAATTTGCTTCTCGAAATTTAGTTGGTGTCTTCCCTCTGAGCGTACAAGTTTTTTTTTTTTAATTATTATTATTATTATTATTATTATTATTTCTTTTTCTCTTTGTTGGCCGATCTTGCGCGTCGTTGCATCGCATCGTATCGTTTTGTAATCGTTTACGTATACGTACAAGCAAGCATGTATGTATGCGTGTGTGTATGTAGGTAGTTTGTTGGTAGAGGAGGAAGCGCGCGCGTCTATTCCCCTGTCGCGCGGTTCATCCCCCACCATTGGTGCGTGCCACAAAATGAACCTCCTTTAATCATTCCCGCGCCGGCCGCCGCGAGGAGCGCGCGTCGTTTTGCCACGCTGTCACGAGTTACGCCACGGTTCCACGGATCGAGTATCTTGTGTAGTGTGTATACAAGTTACGTGTCATTTGAATACTTGGCATTACGGATTTTTTATTCAATCGAACCGTGAGTTGTATACTCGTTTGTCCGTATCGCGTCGCGTTGCTTCGCGTTGGGCCAACGTTTTAGCAAGCGCATGGTGATATTGTGAAATATCGCGCGTGTACGTTAGCTGGCAAGTGTTGCGGCGTGCGCGAACAGTCGAATCGAATCACATCGCATCGCATCGCATCGCATCGCATCGCATCGCATCGTAACCGTTTCTCGTCGACCGAAAACCGATTTCATGGAAATTGATAATCTTCTTTCTAAGGTGAATTGTTCTCGGAAAACCCCAACGGCATTGTTGAAGAGGAATAGTTGAACGCGGTGTGATAACGGTATTCGCGGTGTTTTCTACGTCGCACGTTGCGCGTCGTCGTTGCACGTGCACTCTATAACCTGGATTTCGCTGCAACGAAACGTTGTTTCTTCGTCTCAGCGGTAAGTCGACGACTTTTTCAACGCTTAACGCTTAATAACGCGTTTCCTAGTAGTCGGCACAGTAACGTTTTAGGTTACGTTTCGTTTGCCCTTACGTCGAGATTTTGTGTATGTACACATTATACATGCATTTTCTTTCGGATTTCGGAGTGGGTTCGAAGAGACGTCTCGGTGGCGCCATCTATCGATCGTTGCATTACACAGTTATAAACGACCCTGATTTGGGGAACAGAACGATTTTCAATCGTAACCGTTCAACGGATTGTTTGAAACGCTTTTCCAGCCGATATTTGACGCTGGAAATCGTTTGTTTATTTCGATTTTCTTTAGTTGACGATGATTTCTTGATCAAAGGTTTTTTTTTTCTTTTTTTTTTGCTAAGGAATTCTCAATTTTCGCCACCGAGAACGGTGGTCCCGTTGTAAGTGATCCGCTTGAAATATCGGTACACGTGCATACGTGTGCATATGTATGCGGATATAACGAGCGGGACAGGTTAGAATTCGTCATGAACATGTTGTAGGTGAAGAACACGAGACACGAGTTTTCGTGTATAAAAGAGCGTATAAAACGCGAAAAATAAACAAGGAATCTCGGATTACGAGTGGCGATAATTGTCGAGTAAGACGATGATATAGAATGTAGAATGTAGAATGTAAGTAGAATAAACGGCGGCCGATCGAGGAAGAAAGGAGCAGCGGGGCAAGCGAAGGAGACCGAGCACAATCGAGCGGTTGGAGGGGGATGGCGACGAAAAACAGGTTTAACATCGGTTACATGGAGTAAGAGACTCGTGCGCGTATGGCGTATGGCGTATGGCGTATGGTGTATATCTATCGAATCTCTAGCTTTCGCTTTACTCTTCGACCGTTCCTCCCATAAATCCCTGCTCTCCTGTCACGGATCGGCGTCTCTGCGTCCCGGCTTCTTTTTCCGGGCTACGTCCACCTCCTTTTTTCTTTTTTCTTTTTTCTTTTTTCTTTTTTTATTTCCTTTGCTTAACGTTACCATTTACCGGATATAATGTTTCAGCGTTACGATGGATCCTTGTTTCCGTTTAAGCAATCAGAGAGCCCAAGGGGATCGAAACAACGCGATAGATTTAATTGGTCGAAAGCAGGGTATCACGTAGAACGATTCCTTTCGTAGGAACGATAGTTTTTCACTTCTAATTTAATTCCGTAAAAAGCAACCGTGTGTGATCGTTATGGTTGCGTGTTAAAACTGAGCTTCGGTAGCTAGAAGAATTAAAATATATCGTTGAAAATAATCAGATAATTCGCATCGTAAATCTTCTTTCGATGACATCTATCTCTTGTTTCGACTCAATTTGGTTTTTCTTGCTTCATCGTCTATTCAGACCTGTCTGCCTACCAACCTACCTACCTACCTACCTACCTGTTTGTCTGCCTCACTGCTTGCTTGCTTGTCTACCCAACTATCCACTTACCTACCTACCTACCTACCTACCTACCTACCTACCTGACTGCCTGCCTGCTTGCCTGGTTGTCTGCCCGTTCTCCCTTCCCCCCGATCGGCGGCTCTCCTGCCCGCTTACCTGCTTGCCTGCCTACCTGCCTGCCTGCCTGCCTGCCTGCTTGCCTGCTGTTGCATCTCCTCCTGGAAAAAGTTACACCGTGCACCTTTCGTTCTTTTCTTTGTCGCTTCTTTCTTAACATCCCTTGTTTGTTGCGCTCTTACTTCGCCCCTCGATTCTCCGAATCTTGATCAGAATAGTCGGATGGTCGTGTTTGATCGTTGAGGGTAAGACACGGGGCAGCTGGTGCACGAGCTCGAAGGACAATTGTAACGCGACAGAAATACGGGGAAACATCGAACTAGAGATCGTGTCTAGAAAACATGAGGATTCGAGGATCTTTCGAATTCGATTAATTGGAAGCAAACGCGTCCTGGGGTTGATGACCGTGCAGGAACGCGAGCAACGTGCTTCGTTAAGGGCAGGTGATAGTGGAGGTGGTGGTGGTGGTGGTGGTGGTGGTGGTGGTGATAGTAGCGGCGGCAGCGCCGGTGGAAGTGGTGGTGGCAGTAGTAGTAGAGGGTAAGCGGGGGTGGGAGAATGAAAGCAATGTCATCGAAAGTATCGTAGAATCTCGCGTTTGTAATAAAAAGATGCTTGAAAAACCTGGATGTCGCGAGAAGTTGAATGTAAATGAATTTCGGGATTTCGGGGACGCGAACACGCAATGATCGTGTTTAAGTTGGTAACCGACGGCGAACGGAGCGGTGTAAAATCGCATTGGATCGAGTGGAGTCGATTCGAATTGAATGAAGAGTGGAATGGAATAAAATCGGGCAAGGAGCGTGTTCATCTGATGCTTGGGAGGGAGTCGTTGACCCAGGGTTGGGGGACGCGCGTATTCTGCAGCGGGGCGCAACTCGCGAACCCGCGGCTGAACTGCGCGTATCAAACTGGCGGATATGTCGCGGAGGGTAGCCAAAGCGAGGATGTAGGGTTAGGGAATAATGGCATCGTTAGACGAAAGATGAAACAGAAGGACGATGCATCGTCGCGTCGCGAAGGTGGCAACGATGGAAAGCGAGATACGCCTTTAATCGTTCGAAAACCAATGATCAAAATGCCTATCTCTTTAATTATCAAGTTCTTCAAGTTCTTCTTCCGCATTGTTCGGTTGTCGTTAACGCGGATGTCTTGTTCGTTTGTTTCAGAGAAACGAGAACTTGGACTTTTCGTTGAACGTCCCGCATCATCATCACCATCACCATCATCATCATCATCATTCGGTATCCTATCAGCACAACGGTTACGCCATGGCTGATCAGGTGAGTTAATCGTTCCTGCTAAGATGATTCGCGTTTACCGATACCGTGCGTGGTTTACCGATCAACAGAATACATGCTCGCGTTTTCCCTGTCGTTTCGTATCTATGTGTACATCGAACCTGTTACCCCCGAGAAGCGCAATCATCCTCCCCCTCGTCCTGTGGCATCGTTCGTTCGTGTCTGCTTTTACGAAGTTTTTGCGGCGGCTCGTTATCTTTCTTACCTATCGTTGCTTTCGATCGACTTTCTTCATTTCTTCATTTCTTCATTTCTTCATTTCTTCATTAGAGAAAAAATTGGAAGTCGTAACATTCGTTAACCGTGTTTCTTCGAAATAACGCGATAACGTCGCGTACCTCTTTCTCTGTTACGCACAACGACCGTGAGTCAACTTGAGCGAGCCCTACCCCTTATTCGTTCGGCGTTCAGCGTTCTGCGTTCTGCGTGCTGCGTTCCGTCGTTTATCGTTAAAACGATCGGTCGATTAAACGAACGTTCTCGAGGCAATAAATCGGAAAGGGAGAAAGAAGGTGCAAAGTCCGGTTGCTGGTCTGACCACGGGTTCAACCAATACGGTAAGTTATGGGACGGTCGGTAACTCGAGTACGTGGGACAGCCGAACCTCTCGAACCGCGTTCGACAACGAGGCCGTAGCGAACGTACATACCAGTATGTACCTTGCCACGAGCGGATACGCGAAAGACACGGGCAAACCGAAGGGCTGGGAACCAGGAATCGGGAACCGGGAACCGGGAACCGGCAATCGCGTACGGGAATAGGAATGAGAATGGGAATGGGTACGATACGTGCAGGGGTTAGGATACGGGATATAGGACACAAACGAGACAGAACACGAGGGTGATAGAAGGAAAAAGAAGAAGAAGAGGAATAGAAGAAGAAGAAGAAGAAGAAGAAGAAGAAGAAGAAGAAGAAGTAGAGGAGGAAGGAAAAGAAAGACGGCAATCGTGGAAGACGGAGATGGAAGAGGAAGAAAAGTTTGAAAGCAGCAGAGGAAGAAGATGGATGGACGCGGAGTCGATTTGGTGATGGAAAGGGCGCGAGCGCGGCCGCGGACGGCGCGGCGGAGACGTTCGGGCGGGTTGTTGCGGGGCGGTACGGGATGGTCCCGGGGCGGTGTAAAAGTAGGAGTAGGAGTAGGTAAAATAGAACGTGTACGAGTACGCGTAGACATGGTTGGTGGACGAATGGTAGGAGACGAGGAATAGGGGATGACGGGGAGAAACAGAGAGGTAACGCGGCGACGGGTCTGGATAGTGGAGAGGGAATGGGTGTAGGTTGGCGGTAAGGGGAGGGGTATGGAACAGGGGGAGTCAATGGTAGAGGCAGAGGTGTACTCGATCAATAGGCGCAAGCAAGTACGTTCCTTCAAAGGAAAATTTCTGACGCTATTAAATCCAATTTAAAAACTTTTACCATCCCGTGGTCCCCGTTCCCCGCTGCGCGCCCCAAATGTATTTTCCTTCATTCTCTATTCCCCCCGTTGCACCCTCTTCTGTTCCCCTTCCTCGCTAACCCTCGCGTCCTGCTCTCCGATCCAGAGTTCACGATACGCGCCTCCTCGCTCCCGACTGCCGGCTCGGAGACGGAACGAATCATTGAAAGGATCTGAAACGGCGCAACGGGGAACCCCGTCGGAGGAACCGATGCTCGGCAATCGGGAAACCGTGATGAAAACGGACAAGAACGAAAACGTTGTCAGAGGATCGTTTCCGGCGATCGCTTCCGCGACCGCTTCCGAGACCGCTTCCGAGACCGCTTCCGATCGCCGATCATACCGGCAATCCTCGACTTTTCTTCGCAGACCTTTCACACGCCAAGCTTCGGTGACGAGGATTTCGATATCCCAGCGATTCATTCTCACTCGCATCAGCACCAACAGCCGCAACAGCAGCAGTCGCAACGGCAACAACAACAGCAGCAGCAGCAGCAGCAGCCGCAGCAGCCGCCGCAGCAGCCGCCGCAGCAGCCGCCGCAACCACAAGCACAACACGACCCGATGCACGGCTATCAGAGTCAGGTAAATTTCGTTTACGACGAAAAAGCTTCTGGAGAGAACACGAACGAACACGGTGCTCGTCCTTTCGCCTCTCCTCGTTCGAAATCCTTTTCAACCGTTTTTCGTAGATGATGCAACCAACTGGTGTTCAGCAATCTTCGGACGGGCTGAATCTTGATCCGGGTGGATATCAGCAATCTCTCTACCTCCAACAAGACCACTCGATACAGCCTATCGGCGTGAGGTGAGTTGTTTGAATGATACGCTTTCAAACGTAGCGATCAACTCGCTTCTTACCCAGGCGTGATTTTTCGCGAGAGACAGCCGAGAAAAGAGGCTGGACCAAGCCCCTGGGTTTTAGGCTACGAGAGCTACGAACATTAACCGCAGACGCTATCGAAAATAGACCGAATGGTCTACCCGGCCATTAGCGACCGATAACGATTAACGATCGCACCAGTTTTAACAGCCATCGGCGTTTCACGCTAAATTCAAATACCGCCGATCGTTCTCCTAATCCCATCTAATCCTACTTTTCTCCGTTTCGTTATAGTTCGACGTACAGTAACTCGCAGAATTCTTACACGAACATGAGTTCTCCGCGACAGCAGCACGGAAATCAGCAAATGATGATGCTTCAACAACAACAACAACAACAACAACAGCAACAAGCACAGATGCAGCAGCACATGCAGTATATGCATACCCAGCAGCAGCAACAGCAGCAGCAGCAACAACAGCAGCAGCAGCAGTTGCAGCAACAGGTGCAGTATAGGGGTTCAACGGGCGGCAACGCGACCGCGATACAATCGAGCAACGTTCCCGAAGCGAACAACAATACCACCACTTCCGAGGATAGCGACGACAGTACACCTCATCCAGGAATGGTGAGTCCCGTTCGAGAAATCCCTTGACCAATTATTTCTTCGAACCAAAGCAGAAACACAAGAACGTTCTTTCTTCAGGTTACAGGGAACAAGCGGCCCTCGCCGGAACCGACTGACGGGGGAGCGAAAAATCAAAGGAAATCAAAAGCGCAAAAGAAAAAGAAAAAAAGAGATCCGAACGAACCGCAAAAGTAGGTAGTTGCTTTTCTATCGGCGTGTCTGTCAATAATTCTTCGTTTACAGTTTTACACGATACCGGCGACGATTATTACAGACCCGTCTCGGCGTACGCGTTGTTCTTCCGGGACACGCAGGCTGCGATCAAAGGACAAAATCCAAACGCTAGCTTTGGCGAGGTGTCGAAAATTGTAGCTTCGATGTGGGACGCGTTGGACACTGAACACAAAAACGTGAGTTGCTCGACGAATTTTCATCGTTTGTTGTTGCATTCTGTTACGCTGTTAAGCGAACCGATACGATCGATTGCAGGTTTACAAGCAAAAAACCGAAGCGGCGAAGAAGGAGTACTTGCAAGCTCTCGCAGCGTACAGAGCCTCTCTGGTTAGCAAGGGAGCGGCGGAGAACGAGCAACAACAACAACAACACCAAGCGCAACAACAACCATCGCCGCAACAGCAGCAGCAGCAACAACAACAACAACAACAACAAATACAGTACGCCACGTACGGCGGCTACGCTGGAAACGGAACAGCCGGAAACGTCTCGTATCAGGTATACAGTCCTCAGGCTCAACCTGCCTCGCCTCAGCAACAGCATCAACATCAGCATCAACATTCGCATTCGCATTCGCATCCACATTCGCATTCGCATCCGCATCAGCAGCAACATCAACATCAGCATCAGCATCAGCATCATCAGCAACAACAAGCGCAACAGATGCAAATGAAAAAATCTCCTCATCATTTAACGGTGTCGGGAAGTCCTCAACAACAACAGCAACAACCACAACCACCACAACAACAACAAACGCAGCAGGTAGCAGTTTGCTGTTTCTTACGTCCGTGTAAACGTTCGTCGGAAGCGTTTGTTCGTTCGATCGTACCGAGGAGCGAACGAATGACTCGATTGATTTATTTTATTTTTTCTTTCTTAGAGCATAATGACCAATCCGATGGCACAAGCGCACATTTCGCAACAGCAGCAACAACAACATATGCAGCAACAACAATACATCCAGGTTAGCGCTCGTTTATTATATCGGTGCTGCGATGCGTCCGGTAGCTCGGAATACGTCAAACGAAACCACTGTACTGTGGTCTTTACATATGTATGTCTCAACAGCAGGTGCAACAGGCACAAATGCAACAACAGTCGCATCATCATCATCAGCAGCAGCAGCAACAAATGATGCATGCGAGTCCTCCGAAAGGGGATTCGATGTCTAGTCCTACGCCGGCCCATTCTACCACTCAGTCGGCCATGACCGGTCAAAGGCAAACGTCTAACGCTTGTATACGCCATGGATGTCCGAACCCCGCGGTAGCCAATAGCGAATGGGAAGACGAGTACTGTAGCAACGAATGCGTAGTCAGCCATTGCAGGGACGTGTTCACCACTTGGGTGTCCTCGAATCAAAATTCTCAGCAAAACTTTTCCACCGTAAAATAAAGAAAAGGCGCGGCCCTCCCCACCCCCTGGTGGCACCACCAGTGCATCTCCTGTCATTTATAACGGAATCGAACCTATCGCTTGACGTTTACGATGGGCTGTCTCGCGCGTTCCAACAAAATCAAATGTGTACATACATAGGTCGATGAACAGATTTTACGTAGAATGAAAAACAAACAAAAAAATAACAACAATGTAACAGTAAGAATAATGAACGGCAGAAACGCGTTTACTACATATACATATACATATACATATACATACTTCATACATACAATATACATACCTACGTGTAGTATACATATATGTATGTATATGGAGGTATTGTTGAAGACTGCCTCTGTGTCACAGCTCGATGCGTCAACGTGAACAGAATTGTTGGTCCTTTGACTTTGATACGGTCTCGAGTGAACGTCGAACGTCGTTGTTGTGACCGCGGAAAAGTATTAGAATCGCCAAAGTAGCCGATGAAATCGGGCTGTAGCTGGAAGGAATCGATCTCGTTGTTTTAGGTTTTTCGCGACGTTAGGTGTCCATGCGCGTACACGATCGACGAAAAATAAATAACGAAAGACGAGTGTACGAGGCGTAGCGAAGCGGCGTTGCATTCCTTCAGATTCCTTGATATTCCTTGCAATTCCTTGCAATTCCTTGAAACGCGTTTACTTAAGAACCGTTTATAACGATAGATGAAAATAATTTAATAGCGCGATACTCGAAGGAACCGCGCGTTTTGTGTACCGTGACCGGGATCGCGATTCTCGATTCTCGATTCAGGTTCTACGAGTTTACTTCCGTTGCCGATAGAATACGTTTCCTCTAGATACCTGGATCGGGGAACGTTTATCGTTTGAACGCGATCACCAACCGAATAAAAACAAAGAAACAAACCGATCGCGTTGAATCAGATAGAAATAAGAAAGCGAAATACAAAGTTACAATGGGATACAGCCGCAGACTGGTACCGTGCAACTTATTTTTATATAATTTTACAAAATTTTTCACAAGCGCAATAAGACTCGAACGAATACGAGTAAAAGCGAAGCAACGACGTTGAAATAATATGAAATTCCGTATTTGTCGTACGACGCGCAACCTTTCAGATTTCCATTGTCGCCGAACTATACTACGTGTCGACTCGTTGACGAATACATATAATACGTTCGAATACCCGCGAATACGAATAGAAATTCAACGAACGCGCGTGAAACGTTGTTTGTTTCTGCATAGATTCGAACGCAATCGATTCGAGGTTAACTGTAAGATAAAATAGCTTACGAGTGCGAAAAGGTTTAACCGGTCGAGCCTCGGAGACGAGACGACGCGACGGCTCGCGTTTGCATGCTCACACTCCTCGTCCCTTTCGCTATTGTTTCTATACTTTGATTACAAAAATATTCCTTTCAACAATATATGTTTTTTTTTTCTTTCTTTCTTTCTTTCTTTCTTTCTTTCTTTTTAATATTAGTTCGTAACGATCTTGTACATACACGTAACAGAGAAATATCCCATCAATTTGTAGGTCTCTGCGATGTAAACATAATCGATCATGTATCATATTGATAACGACCTTTGACATATAATATTATAGAGGCGTTTGAATATATTATACATACACATAGATCTATGCATATAGGTATACGTGTTAATGTAAAAAGCTAATCGATAATGCGATGCGGTACCGATGAACGAGTTTTCGCACAGATACGTAAGCATCGCGAGTAATTACAGGCCCGTGTGTATATCGAGGAAGAGAAATATTACACTGTCGTCAAATCGTGAAGAGCAACCGCGGGTAGTAAATGTGACTTCTGAACGATCGAAATTTCCCGAAGCGAGTCGAAGAGAGTATCGAGTAGAATCAGGATCGTTCGTTAGCGCAAAGGAAGGAGAATTTTTTTCAGAGTTAGTTGTAACGTCGTATAAATCTGTATGCTGAAAAAGAAAAAAGAAAAAAAACACGAGCAAAGAACGAAAAGTGAAAAAAGAAAATCCCACAAAAAGTACATTACATGCAAAAAAAAAGTAACGCCAAGTAGTTTAGGCACTGTGAGCGGAGAACTTCTTTCCACTAGTACACAATGCGTATTGAAAACATTTGGAAACTATTACATATTTTGTGAATTTTCCAAAAAAGTAATGGACACGATGCAAAACCAGCCAAGTATTGAGTTATCTGTTATAGTATATGTATATTTTTCGAAATATTTATGCTTGGCGTCTGACTGCCTCGTTGCGATCCAACAAAATTACTTGTATCTACGTTATTCCAAATCTGTGAATATATTATCGGCTTTGTATGTATAAAGTTAATTACTATAAATAGTTGTTTAATGCTAGAACGAGGCAACCAGACGCCAAGCATAAATATTTTGAAAAATATACATATACTATAACTCAATACTTGGCTGGTTTTGCATCGTGTCCATTACTTTTTTAGAAAATTCAAAAAATATCTAATAGTTTCGAAACGTTTTCAATATGCATTGTGTATTAGTGCAAAAAGGTACTCCGCTCGTAGTGCCTGAACTACTTGACGTTACCTTTTTACATACATGTATAATGTACTTTTTGTGGGATAGGATTTATTCTTTCGGGACGCTGTAACTTGCATGTTTCCTGTGGGCGGAAATCAGTATACTTCTGCACAAGATAATGAATCGTATTCATGTACGTGTCTTCTAACCATTCACCTTGCCCGATAATATTCTGCAAATGATCTGGTAACTGTGGCATATTAGGCATTTTGTACATGTACTCCTATTCTGGATACTGGTAAAATGTGTATAATCATAAGAACTTTTTTATATTATTTTATTCAATGTAAGTAGAAGAGAAAGGTAAGTAGGAGAAAATAGAAGAAATATAAATGAAATAATGAAGACTAAAAAAAAAAAAAAAGAAAAAAGGAAATAATAAGGAAGAAAAAAAAAAGAATTAGAAAATAATTAAAGTAAACATGTATAGTGTGAAACACTTACAAAGCTGAGAAAAATGGCAAAAGAAACAATCGCTAAAGATGTGTTCAGGTGAATGTTCGCTAACGAACTGCGACCCGTGCACCGGGTAACAATATGCACATTAGGGAAATTCAGGGCAGCGGGCAGTGTCGTTCATCGGCATAAAGAAACACAGTACAGCGATGCTCGGCTAAATTTTATCTTAAAAGAATAGATATAATAACGAGAGGAGGTGAGATATGTAGATCGTATAGGTATACGTCGAGCTACGCCACCTCAAAGTCAAAAGGATGCCGCGAGTAAAACAAATGAGCATCCAGTAAAGAAAATTGCACCAACGGATTGTTGGGAATTTTCCAATTAAAATGAGTCCAAACACGACTTAAATCGGTTTAATTTTACTTTAATTGGCTATTAATGGTTCATTCAACCACTTTAAGTGGATTACTGTAATTACTATATATGTATATATAGCAATTACATATATGTACATATGTAATGTTACGTCTTGCAGCAGTATTTTTGAATTTTTACACGGAGGCGCACCTGAAAAACGTTTATTTAGGGAGAAATAAGGTGTTTTTTTTTTTTTTTTTTTGTAGGCGAAGGGCGTATTAATGGTTTACTCTCGGTTATCTGGTAAAATTGGGGTTTATTCAAAGTAAAAATAGACTTTATAAAATTTAACATAAAATAATAAAGATAAATACTGTCTTTATACGCGAGTTTTATTAAAAATTGTGTTTAAATAGTATTTGAGGCGAGGATCTCGGGGAGGAATTCTCTCCAGGTCCGGATTAGAGACACTATAATAAGATTCTGGCCATAAGGGAATGGTCGTCATTTATGCATCAAATCATCCGACAGAGAAAGCGATATAAGTTTGCTGTTTCGTTCTATTGACACATGCGCACAATAATTCTTTATCTCTTAATGACATATGTATGTATCACTGTATGAATACAATTGCTCCCAGCTTTGTGGTTAGACGAGAATGCACGAAATGTTCCGAACTTCACCGAAGTATGCATAAATGGCGGACCGATCAAAAAGCGTAACTTGCGTGGCCAGACTCTTATTAAGCACTTATTACAGTGTCTCTAGTTTGGATAGGTTGCGAGTTGCTGCGGGTACCTCTATCGGAATTAGTCGGTATAATTTCCAAACGGTTGATCAATCGTCATATCGTGCTCAATGTTAGACGAAGTTATATTTAGGTTAGTCGCAAATTGAATACATATCTCCATCTATTTGAAATTTGAACAGTGCCATCAGCATTAATGGTATAAATATGTTGCACAGAAGTTAATCCTGTCTCTGATAAATTTTTTTTTCAGCTATTTGCTCTTTTGTTTCGCGAGGAATTCTACGAGGAGGATTAGTCGCTTCTAATTCATAAGAGCGGACCGTGGAGAAGTGAGTAATGTAGCCGACTGCCACTCACAAAAATCCAGGGCTCGAATCCCCGGTGGTCCGCTCCCATTTTTCAGGCATTGCCTACCACTGATATGTATACTAGTAAGTATACGTATCAGTGATTGCTACAATATATGTATTGGAAGCGGCGGTAATGCTCCGAGACAACATGTGTTCGTTGGGCAGAAAAAAAAAAAAAAGAGTTTTTAATCTCTTAATAAGCGCCTTCTCTGAGCACTGAGCATGTTTGAATGCCAAAGAAAAACAGAGTGTATGTACAATACCACCTTCTCGTCCGGAGGGGAGGAGTGCTCCGGGTGCCACGTTTTTAAGTGGCTCCGCATGGACGTTGTGCTCCGGTTGTACTTTACGTCTACTTTGCATATCTTGCAGATGACGTTCTTTCTTGATATTATCTCGTTGTTTTGCGTTGCCGGAAAGCCGAAGTATTTCCAGCATATTTACACTTACTCTTCATTGTCGGTGGTACGACTAATTTATTTAGAATACTTTTTCTCTTGCTCCATTATTTTTCTTTCTGTAATTAGAAATTAAAATAAATAAATACCATCAAGTGTTATCTTTTAAATATTAAAACATAGGGGAGAGTGGTAATATACTCGGTAGAGTGTAGAGTCTCGCTGTCGCCGGCGCAGCAGCCTTCGGCCTAAACTACTTACTTGGCGTGGAGACTCTACCGAGTGTCCTGATAAACTTAGAAGATACCAAGAGTGGTGAAAGTAGTGAAAGTAAGTACGAATACCTTGGGTGGTATACCTATACCACGCGTTAGGTTCACGCGTAGACGATATCGTAAAAGTCGCGATGAAATGGCGGTCGGTAACGTTATGCGTAACACAATGACTATACGTTTTATTTGAAATTACTTTACGAGGTACATTTATCATTTATATACATAAAAAATGTATGACTAATACATTTAAGCTTATGCAGTATGGACATATTTCGTACACGTGCAATAACGTAATCGCAACTCTTTTGTTCTTGTTCATTTTGTCGATTTCTTCTCGGGTATCTTTGTAGAATCTTTGATCCTATGGTTTCTCCTAATCTTGTTTCGTTAATTAGTTAGTTGGTTAATCGGCTATTCGATGCGTGTCAATCATTTTTATATATCTAATTTGTATCGATTGGCTTTCAACGATACACTGGAATGTTGCAAGTTTCCTTTTCTTTCAAACGAATAAAACTCTCGCAAAAATGTCAACAATTTTCAAACGATTGTTCAAGACAACAAACAAATGATTCGGTCGGATCGTGTCGCACGAAAATCACGAAAATCACGAAAACCACGAAAATCACGAAAATGACGAAATAGAGAAAGACGAAAGGCGAAAGGCGAAAGGCGATCAAACGGAAGGATCAGAGGAATGAACACGGAGAAGAAAGAAAAAAAGACTAGGAAAATCCGAGGTTGCGACACGAATCGATCGAATAAATGTTTCACGCTCGTCATTTTCGTAATTTTTTTCTTTCTTTTTTGGTAAAAATACGGGACGAAACAATTGGCGAACACTTGAGATTCTTGCGGACACATAAACGTACGATGTATGTACACGTCTGCTCGAAGCTGACGCGCGCGCTCATTTTTCTTCGCGCACAATACACAGAACTGTCTCTGCGTGCTACCCATCTCTTATACGCGTACACGGGGATCAACGAATCCGTAGAAATCGAATGCCGATCGACAGATTCGCTTCAATAACTTCGCGTTGTCATAAAATGCACGACACAAAAATAAATGCTCGTATTTCAATGTGTGAGTGTGTGTGTGTGTGTGTGTGTGTTTGCATGTTACGCTTTTTCTTCTCTCGCTCATTTGTTCGCTCGCACATTCATTCATTTGTTCGTTCATCCATCGTTCGGACACGTTACATACTCGCGTTTTTACACCTTCAACTAATGTAAGTGTATTTCGTCAAAATTTCATCGTTTGTTGCTTCTTAGAAAATATCACAAAAATCACACCAGCCTTTGTTCGCAACGAGACAACCAAAAAATATCGCTATGCTGCCCGAAAAGAGACGATACAACAACGAGGAAAGAAATGGCTCTTCCTTTTGTAAATCCCTCCTGCTTTATTCGCCGCGCAACCACGCATTCTCCTCCTTCTTGTTCGTTGCTTTTTTTTCTCTTGACGTTATAGTTCGGACAATTTTACCGATCCTTTGCCAATAGGTTGGACGAAGGAATAAAAGGCATAGGATGCCGAACGAAACGGAACGGAACGGAACGGAACGAAAGAGTATGAAACACTTAACGCTACTGTCTTTTGCCGTACATTTACTTGGCGATGCACGAATCCGTAAATGATAACTGAAGCTGAACTTAAATCGATCAACGAAAAGTCCGTTCGACTGGTGGTTCCTAGTCGGAGTAGAATTTGGTAGAACGAGTGCAAAGTTGGATGATTTTCTCTGCGAGGATCTCGAAGAAGGCAAGGCGATTCGGCGTTGGACGAGAGCGAAAGCAAACAACGATGCTCGTCGGTATCGATTGGCCGATGCGAAACGTTGGCGAAGCAACGCCGGAGGGGCGGGCAGGCGGGCAGCCAGCCAGCCAGCCAGCCAGCCAGCCAGCCAGCCGGCCGGCCAGCCGACTTATCTCGCGTCGCGGCGTCTTACGGCCGGGCGACGATCGTTTTGCGGCGAGACGGAGATAGAGACGGCGACGACAGTCTCCAAAGCGTTATCGAAACGGCGAGCAACCGAAAGCTCTGCTTTCATTTGGCGTCGTCCTGTTCCATGGGCTCCTCGGAAACTTCGCGGGAATGTTCTGGGGTAGTCCTGAAAGAAGAAGAACGCGATCAGGGGGGAGGGAAAATACGAAACGGTATAGCGAACAAGTGGCAAAGGGTCGGGTCGCGAAGGTACCGAGCCGAACTTACGTTAAATTGGTAGGCTGCTGCATCGAAAGGGAGGCCATCGCGGACACCGTCTCGGATTCGTCGCGTTCCTTCTGGCCGGCTTCGATGGCGCTCATCGGCACCGTGTGCGCGTTCAGTTTCACGCAAGGCCAATGTGACATCTGCTCGGAGGTAGAGAGGAGGAGAGGGAGAGAGAGAGTGACAGGGAGAAACAGAGTAGTATTTGAGTGGCGTGAAGAGATATCGTGGGGAAAGAAGAACAAAAAAAAAAAAAAAAAAAAAAGGAATGAGATGATAAAAACGGCTCGGTATACCTGAATAGCGACAGTCTTTTGCAGCGTGTCGATCGCGTTCTGGCAAGGCGTCCTGGTAAGTTCCTCGTCCCTAAGCTGACTGGGCTCGTCCCCGAGGAGAGCCCGAACGCACTCTTGGGCGGAATCGCAGATGGCGGCAAGATCGTAGCCACCCTCTAGAGCGAGGACCACCTTACCGTTGGCGAGAGCGAGCAATTGTTGGGTCATCTTGCCGAAACAGGCCGGGCTGACCTTGTAGCCACCGAGGGGGGCCGGGTGACCGATCGCTGCGTCGAATCCCGCGGAAACGAGAACGATGTTCGGGTCGAACGCCCTCGCGATCGGCATTACGATCGTGCGGAAAGCGGCAAGGTACTCGGCGTCGGCCATCGGCGGATTCAGTCCGCCGGACCAGGCCACGTTCACGTTGTAGCCCAAACCTTCGCCGGCACCGCACTCGGTCGGGCCGCCAGTCCCCGGAAAAAAGTTACCGTCGTCGTGCCTGTGTATCGATAGGTAGAGCACTCGCGGGTCGTCGTAAAACATTTGCTGGGTCCCGTTCCCATGATGCACGTCCTAAACGGAACAGAAACGGACCGTGGGTACAACATGGGAATGAAACAAACACGGGTGATTCCCGTGGTTGAATCAGGGGGAAAAAGGAGGGAGAGGGAGAAGGAGAAGGAGAAGAAGTGGGTGGGCGAAGAGAAAAAATAAACGCAACGCGGAGGCACAGAAAAAGAGAGAGAGAGAGAGAGAGAGAGAGAGAGAGAGAGAGAGAGAATAGAAGAAGCATTAGAACAGAGTTCTCTTACCCAATCCAAAATCATAATTTTCCGAACGTCCAGCTTCTGTTGAAGCAATCGCGCAGCGATCGCGACCGAGTTGAAGAAGCAGAATCCCATCGCTTGATTGGTCTCGGCATGATGGCCGGGCGGTCGAACGACGGCGAAACCGTTCTTAATGTCGCCCATGGCGGTCTTGAAGGCGAGATCGACGACGCAGCCGACGGCCATTCTGGCGGCTGGCGCGGTGTTCAATTCGTTCCACGTGGTGTCGGAATCGACGCCCACCCCGCCGCAAGGTAGCCGCACGAAACTCTTGATTGGCAGCTGAGAGAGCTTCGACACGTCCAACTTTTGTCGATTCATCGGATTCGTTCCTAAGCGAAGCACACCTTACTTTCTGTCTGTCTGTCCGTCTGTCCGACCGCGAACGAACGGCGAACGAGCGGCGAACGAACGGCGATCGAACGGAGAAACATAGCGAGACGCGGCGAAACAAATGTGTCAGACGATAGAGTAGGGAGCAGGAGGTAATGGAGGTAATGGAGGTAAAGGAGAGGGGGGCGAAGGTGGGCGACGACGGAGGATGGTGGTAGAGAGCCGATCGAGCGGGCTCGACTCACCGAAGAGAAGAGCGTGAGCCTCGCTGTGACACGTCTGAATCTCGTCGAGCGTCGCTTTCCGCGATCTTATCCGATCGCAGCGTTGAAGCAATCCGGTCTCGGACAGTCGGGCCCAGACGCTCTGCAGTCTACCCCCGTGTTCCGGATGACCTCGCACCGTTTCGCCGCAGACGCAGGCGTGCTTCAGCATCAGCGGATCGTAGGCCAGTCCTGTGGTGGGTCGATGAGAAGAGGAGGAGGTTCGCGCGAAAAGTTCACCGGTCGGCTGAGGGCCTGCGACGAAGAATAGAGGGGTAACAACGCGTGATCGGTCTGTGCTGTTCGAAAACGGCCAATAAAAGAGACCGATAGAGATAGATAGATGGATGGACAGACAGACAGACAGACAGACAGACAAATAAATAGATAGATAGATAGATAGATAGATAAACGGCGCGAGAATCTCACCCAAGTGAACCAACGGGCTCGAGAGCGCTCTGGATAGCGGCCTGGCGCTCGGCTGACCAGTCCTGCTTCCGCCGTAGGCCGCGGACGATTCGTTCGATATTTGAAGGGTGTGCCTCATCATCAGATCCCGCTGTTGCTGAAGGAATTGCTCCCGATCCCGTTGTTGCTTCGAGATTTCGCTCTCCTCCAACGAGTGTTCCTTCTTTCCTCCCGTCAAATCGATCACCTCGGACTCCTCGGACTCGGGCGCCTCGTCCAGCTGGTTAGTCTGACCGCGGGAGCCGACCCGCGTCAACACCGTTTGACGGATCTGTTGTTTCAGATAGTTGTGCGCTTGCTGTTGATCGTGCAGCTGTTTCTCTGCCAGATACTCTTCGTAGTGAGCCTGAGAACCGATCATACCGCCCTGGAGCATCGGGTGACCGAGGGGCAGCGGAGCGGACTGAGTTCTACCTGTGGACAAGAAGGCAACGACAAACGGACGGTCGTACGAACGTTGGGTGAACGTTCTAACGGTGATGAGGAAACACAGAGAAATAGAGAGAGAACATACTACCTAAAGGCCGGTGACCAGCCTTTTGCAGTCTAGCGTGCGCTACTTGCGCGTCCGTAATCGGCGTAGGGGTGGCCGCGGCCGCCGCGTGATACACGCTCGACGGATGTTGCCTGCTCGAGTGGTGTTCCACGTTTTGTTGCATCTGTTCGTGAACGAAACCGCCACCGCCAGTACCTCCACCGCTGCTGCTGCCACCGTCCCCGCTTCCTCCTCCGCCGCCGCCGCCGCCGCCGCCGCCGCCGCCGCCACCGCCGCTCGACGGTGCTTCTCCATCGATCACGGTCAACGACGGATAAAAGGGCAACGTGCCGGGCAACATTTGTCCCGTAAGTGGCATACCTAGCCGCGCGGTGAACGCGGCACGTACTTCCGCTTCCGAGACGGTCGCCAGTTTCGTGCCGGTCTGCGAACAGATGAACGATGTAACGATGTAACGATTCTATGTGCAGACTGACTGAGAAAACAAGTTGGCCAGATAATATATATACGCTTACCGTGCCGGATCCGGTCGGAACGTGTGGTCGACCTAACGAGATGTTCGGCATGGACGGCGAACTGAACAGCGACAGATCCGAAAGACTACCCTGTTGACTGCTGCTGGTCAAGGGGCCGCCGTAACCGGTATTTTCGGTCTCCTACGAACAGACGGCCAGCGAATGCGTGACTCGCTAACTCTCCCACAGCAAATTGATCGAACGTAACGAATTTAGCGGAAGCTCTCACCTCCTGAATCGCCGCCGCGTTGCCAGCCGCGGTTGGACTCGCTTGGCAATTGTTGACAGTCGGTGGTGAATTAGGCCCAGATTCTGGATTGCTGCTAGAATCTGGAAAAGATCTGGTCAGCGTTCTCCCGTTCATCGAGGCCGTCGCGGCTTATCCGCGACCCGTCCGCGACCGAGATTGAAATGTGAGCGAACCTGTCCGCGTTTTATCTCTTGCCATCTAACCTCCTCTCACTCTCTCTCTCTCTCTCTCTCTCTCTCCCTCCTTCTTTCTTTCTCACCTTCTCCTCTGTGAAAGAGAGGGGGGAGAGGGGGAGAACAAAAGACGGATCGAAAAACAAAGTGCGCAAACACGCTCGGCAAATACTTTCGGAGAGAATGTTAATGAAAAAAAAAATGATCGATGATCGGTTGATAACAATCGGTTTGTCGTTGCCATGCTGTTACTTGGATACTTGCAAAAAAGGCAGAAGAGAGAGAAGAAAAAAAAGAAAAGAAAAAAAAAATAAATATGAGTGAACGATCGATTAATCGAAAACACGGATGCAACGAATCGTTTGGCTAACGCTCACGCATAGGAAGAATCGAGAAAGATCGACAAAGTCGAACGAAAGTTCGATCAAGCTCGAATCGAAGGACGTACTTGCTAGCAATGACTTCCGCTTGAGGTGCGACAGCAGACGATCCTTCCGGCGTGCCATCAGGGGTGAGTTTCTCGAGGCGGCCATGTTCCTCTCCACGCGTTGCTTGAGTCGCACCTTGAGCAGGTTCGGCTCCGAGGCTGGCCAATTTTAGCCAGGGTTAGTCGTTGGTTGTCCACGTACGGGGTCGGAGGGTGAAACGGTGGTGAAAAACGGCGGTGATTCGGGATACAGGAAGCGGTAAGAGGTAAGAAATTTAAATAAAATAAAAAAAAGGGGGGGGGGGAGGGAGGGGAGAGAACAAAAAGAAAGGTGAAAGAGGTGTTTGAGACAAAGGGCAAAGGTAAGGGGATAACGTTCGAAACGACAGAAAGGAGATAACAGGAGGATGGGATAACGCGTAGCCGTTGTACAGGCAAGACGGTTGGATCGCAAAAAACCATGCTTTAGTAGGCATTCTACTATCGTACATAGGCACACATAGAAAGAGAGACTACTTTTCACCAAGTATGCGTATCACTCGACATCACGGGGATATGTATTATTATTATTATTATTAATATTTTTATTATGTATATCGCGGGAGAAGTAGGAGCGCATTCGCGCGTATATGTACCTGTTTTCCGGAGAGGAAAGTCATCGGCAAACTTTTCTTGAAGCATCTGCGGCATTCGGTAGGGATGCGACGAGTTGACGGTGCCCGCCGATTCCGACTGCGGCTGCAACCTGACCAACAGAAACGTTCGCCGATTTTCACATTCGATTATACATTCGAGTCGAAGAATACACTCGAAAAAAGAACGGAAACGCCTAAGAAGGGTGAATCCGCGCGAAATCACCACGAAACCTTACCAACTCCTGTATCCCGGTGTACCAGGTACCGCTCCGTTCGCCGCGGCCGCAGCCTCTCTTTGTTTCTTGTTCACAAGGAAGCTCTGCAAATGGTCGGACGAGTTTAGTCAAAATTCTCCCGATAAAATCCCCACTCCCTCCCTCCCTTTCCCCTCTTTTGCCTTTTCGCCCTTTCGCCCTTTCGCCCTTTGACGATAATACTAGCGACCCTAACCACCTGTCATGGTCTTTTAATACGCTTTCACAGCTTCCACCTCCTTTTCCACGTGTTCTCTTTCCTGGTCGAACAGGACTAGAGCGTCCCCATTGACTCTCGTTATTCACGGATACGAATGACACGGCCACGAATCGGCATGGCGCCAACGATAAGCGACACTGCATCCACGACAAGTACCTACCTGAAGCCGTTGCTTGACCTCCGTCGACGCGATCGCGCTGTGATCGTGCTTATCCTTTTTCCTTAACGCTTCGAGCCTCTCCTTTTCCCTCCTCTGCTCTTCCAGCTGCTTCTGCTGCTCCCATAGCTGCGACAGAAAATCGACACTCTATTAGCTAGCCGAATCCTTCCCATCGCGGCATCGAGTCGAAAAACGCGCGATAGTCGAGCACAGAATCGTGGAAAGCGACGACGCGACGGTGAACGGATTATCATCGAGTATCGAGAAGGAGAGGAAACGAAACGGAGCTAAGGAGGGAGATGCAAAGCTCCGGCGAACCCTACGCGCAGGAACGAGCAGGAACGAGCAACAACGGTTGTTCTTTCCGCGTTTCTCTCGCGCGCATTAGAATCGTCGCGAGTTTCACGCGATGAGAGGAATATTCCGATGGACTTTTGACTCGAAGACAATAGCGGAACGCGTGATATTTGATCGGTGGGCGAGGATAATCTCGGCTCGTACTCACGAAGAACGGAAAACCGAGAACGAAGAGGAGAAGGAGAAGGAGTAGGAGAAGTAGTAGTAGTAGTAGTAGGAGGAGGAGGAGGAGCAGTAGAAGTAGGAGAATGAGAAGGAGAAGCAGAATGGTTGCGCGACTCGGCACAGTACGTAACGAAACGTGGTTACCTTCAGCTGATGCATTTGTTGCTCGTGCAACTCGGCCAATTGTCGTTCTTGAGCTTGGTACTGCTGTCGCAGTATCTGTTGCTGAAGCTGATGATGCTGCTGTAACTGAAAACAGAACAACAGACGCGTAAATGTGGCGTTCAAGAGGATTTACACGGTAGGCGAGCAATTCGGTTGTACGATTGTACAAGGCGGGAGGACGACGCGACGCGACGCGACGCGACGCGACGCATCGCGAACCAGTATCGCGTTAAAGAAGAGGAGAGCGTGGCGATTCGCAAACAGTTGACCCGGACGATTACGTTTTCGCGGCGTGGTTGGTACGCGCTCGTACGCACGCGTTTAAGCTCGAGTTTAAAAATAACGCGCGACCGACGTCGAAGATAGCGAGCGGTTTGAGAGCGCGACGCGAGAGAAAACGGCATCCCGAGCTATTTATGTACGGAGAAAAATATGTATGTAGGTAGGTACATAATATGTATGTTGGTTCGTCGAAGAAAAACAGAAGAATTGACCGTTACGTGGCGAGCCGCGACCCAACACCCAACGCCCAACGAGGAAACGAAAGTTGCCGCGTTCGCATTCGCTCGGTTCATCGTCGTTTGGGGGGATTGTATCGAGGCTAAAGATCGGCCAACAAGAGCAACTGCGATCACACAAGAAATTCGAAAGATAAATAAAAAAGACAGAGGGACAGAAAGGCAGAGTGACAGAGGGAGAGAAAGAGAGAGAAATAGGGGGGAGGGGGGAGGGGGGAGGGGGGGGGGGCGATACATTACCTCGAGTATCTTTTGTTGGAGCGCGTGACCGTGCAGGCCGGTTGGATCGGCGGAGGCAGCGTGATACGCGCTGGACGTCAAGGTGGTCGCAGTACCGCCAACTCCGGCGACCAGCTCTCTCGGTCTAGACATCGGTGAGCCCGGCGTATCCCTGGCCATTTCTGCGCACACACGACCGCTCGTCTTTCAAACAGGAAGAAAAACAACAAGTAGGTAGCAGAAGAGGAACAAGAAGAAGCTGAACAAGATTAAAAGGAAGAAGAAGCAGAAGATGCAGAAGAAGAAGAAGAAGAAGAAGAAGAAGAAGAAGAAGAAGAAGAAGAAGAAGAAGTAGTAGTAGTAGCAGTAGTGTAGTAGAAGAAGGAAAAGAAGACAGGAAGAGAAGAGACGGCAGAAACGTCGTTCCTCTTTTCCTTCCTCTTCCACGTTCGCTTCCTTGTTTCTCTAGCTCTCGGTCGATCAAAAGAGAGAGAGAGGGGGGGGGGGGGAGAAAGAGAGCGAGTCGGGCCGGGTCGGGACGAAGGAAATCAGGTAGAATCACGGGAAGACGATCGCGAAAACGGCAGCAAACGGTGTTCGTTGATCGTTAAACGGTAAAGGAGGAGGTGGAGAAGCAATTCGAGGCTCGATAGCGCGTTTATTTTTAGATGCGACATGCGCGCGACAACCACCTTATCTTTCCTTTCCTTTCCTTTCCTCTGTGCTCATTTTCCCGTCTTTGATCGAGTAGTTGCTCGCTAAATTCGACTAGATCCGATTTCGTACGTGTCGTTAGCAGCAACGAGAAGGACGACGACTAGCCCGATAACAAGGCAAAGACAAGTGGGAAACGTGAAAATTTCTGTCTTTTTGTCCGGTCAAAGAAGCGGAGCAAGGGAAGAGGAATAGAGTTTGGTCGCCGTTTGCTTCCTCTCTTGCTGCTTACCGCTTGATTTTTCTCGTTTTCCCAAAGATCGCGATCGATTGGAGCTTTGGATCGAACAAAAGAGGAATAGGGAATGGGGAATGGGGAATGGGGAATGGGGAATGGGGAATGATGCAAGGTGGAAGGAACCGGGGCGAGGACAGACGGAAGGTGAGAGAGCGCGAGCGGAGCGCCGAACGTTGAGAGTCGGCGAGCGAAAGCAGGGGTCACTGCACGCTGCATTCCTCCGAGTCAAGTCCAAGGTTAATCGCAGAGGAGGGCCGTTCTCCGACGCTCCTTTTGCTCTTGCTTCCTTCTCCTCCTGTTTGCCCACCGCAGCCGCTTCTGTTACCACGTCGCGATTGTCACAGTCAGCCTTGGAATTGACTCACCGAACATACAAACAGTCACGAGCCCTTATCTCCAGACAACCCCTGGACCTGACTCATCCAGCTTCCGTATAAACAGTGGACAACGCTTCAGGAGTCACGTAGCCCAGTTCCCCACCATAGTTCTCCCCGTTCTTTCGCAACGCATAAATACCCCTTCAAAGTGTAAGTACTAACAATAAGAAGCAGTTGAAAAATAAAAGTTAAGTCCGTCCACCCATCCATCCATCCATTGCACCTACCGTCCGCGTACATTCGAAACTCCAGAACGCGATGCGAGCCGACAACGAATTTCACCAGCCTCGCTCAACACGAAACCACCCGTCACGTCGCGTCGCGCCGACAATTAAGCGTCGCATCGTCCATAGTACATAAAATTGGTGCGAAAACAATCGCACCGCGCGTTTATCAAAAGTACATACGCGTTCAATACCCCCGTAAATGTCGATTACACGAATCCACCGTGAGTTTTCTTTGTTGTTCGTTTTCAAAACGCGCGACGCTTTTTGCTCGTACCCCCATTGAAACGAAATCGCAGTATTCTCGTGCGTCGCGTCGCGCCGTTCAAATGTCGGACAGCGTGTAGGTCAGTGGTAGGTGGTGAAAAATGGTGGAGGTGTGTTCGTTCGAAAAAGAAAATATTGAAGTGCGAAGCAAAAAAACAGGATGAATTTGTGGAGCCGCGATACGGCGCGATGTGTGATACGATAAAACGGAGCGGGAGCGGGAGCGGGAGCGGGAGCGGGAGCGAGACGAGAAGAGTCGAGTCAAGTTTTTACGCGCGTTCCTGTTTGGCTGGTGGCTGACTATCTAAGATTAGACGAACGCTCGCTATATATAGGATGACATTTATACATGCACCTACTAAACGCGACAACTTACGCGGCCTCTTGCCCCTTGTTCTCTGTTTCCTGTACCCTGACCCCTTCTCTTCCACCTTCCATCACAGCTGCGAGCACGCCGTTTTCCCTTTCGATCGCAAACACCTCTTTCGCGACACTTCGAGATATCGGCAACGCGCCAAAACGCTTTATTCTTCCTAGCCATTTCCGATTTCTCTCTATCGCGATTCTTCGAGACGGAATGGAAAAAGAAAAAAAGGAAATGAAATGGTTGATCGCGTAGTGCAACAAAAAGGGAGAAAGAAACACGGAGACGCGGTGCGGCAGTGCGATCGCGCGTGGGTGACGCATGCTCGATTTCCACGACACGACGCGACGAGAGAACGCAACCGGGAGGAAGGAAGAGCAACGACCCCGCGCGACACGTCGCGACCACGATACAATACACCCAGGAGTCCAGTAGCGTATCCGCGAATTACGGCCAGTATCGTTCCATTTCCAATGGAACCAACGATCGAACGTGCTTTTGCGAGAAAGTCTGCCGCGGCACGATGCTAGCTAATAGCTAATAATCGACGAAAAGCTCGTCGGCCGCCAGTAGAGGAGACCGGGATTGGAAGTCACACTTTTTTTCTTTTACATTTTTAGTGCTCATGTTCTTAGTTTAGCAATAACATTTATAATATATATATATATATATATATATATATCACTGGATAGTGTATTTATTCAAGTTTTAAAAGAAATCAAGATTTTTTCCTGTAGCATTATCTGTTAAGAAAATATTACAATTTTTGTGAAAAAAGAGAAGTGTGACTTCTAACCCCGTGTCAGGAATGGTTGTCACAGTGTCTGGGGTAGGTAGTCACATAGTAAATTAAGATAAACACTTATTTAAATCATATGAGTATTTTTATTAAACATAAAATGTACGTAACTAATGTACCAAAGAATAAAGCGAAAAATTTCTTGTTTATAGGAAAAAAAAAAACCAAAATTCGCTTTAAACGAATAACTTCTATGTAACGAACTTAGAATTCTGGTAACGAAAATAACATAAATATTGTATAATAATAATAATAAGTCACTCTTCTCTTTGGACGCAATATTTTTTAATTAAAAATACTTAAGCTAACTAAATTATATTTAGTCAGTCTGAATATTCAGAATCACATTTTTCTGACTAGCTCTGAAGCAAACAAACGTTTATATAGCAAAAGCCGAAAAAATCAACAAGAACAGGCAACACACATGAATGGTCACATGTGACAACCAGCCCCCGTCAATCTGTGAGACAACCTGCCCCAAAACACGTTTTAGAATATAAACTCCCAAAATAAATTTAAACAAATGTTTATCTAAAAAATCATGTAACGATATCATGAAATACATACCTATTTAGCATCGAAAAAAAAAAACACATAAAAGTATATTACTATGCAAAGTTGAAGTATAGTTACGAGACTCGATACAGATGCATAAAAAGTTACTTTCACTGTATGAAAAAAATAAACGCACACTATCTCCGTTATGGCATTTCAGAGCGGACTGAAGTGATGTAGGGAGGGAGATATTGCTATTGCGATCCTTCGACACCGATCAATTAATTAATTTGATTTTTTAGTTTTCTGTTACGGCCACTGTGACAACCAACCCGTGAGACAACCAACCCCGGTCTCCCCTACTAGACCGCTTGTTCGTTCGTATTCTAAATTGATCCCGTGACATGGCCTAAGTGGCGCGAATGATTCCAGTGACGTCAGCCTTGTTCAGGTTGCGTCTCGTTTCGCATCGCGTCGTGTCGACACTCGACAAACATCGTGCTCGCCCGACCACCCGAAACTTTGAAGAAGGAAATCACACTGCAGACTATCCTTAAAACGCAGCCTTGTTCGGCCAGCTCGTGGCAAACTTGGTTGCCTGTTGCTCGAATCGCGCGAACGCAAAACAGTTTGGCCGAGTTGCGGAAAGAAGCGCGATCGAGCGGGACCAACAAGCGTGTAACAACGATCGAGCTGGTGGCTAGCCCGTTGTCGCGAGCGAGCAGAACAACAGGTGGTCTAGGTCACGACGCTGCTGACAACGACATCTAGGTCGACTAGAGACGAGCCGGATGGGAATCGTTTCGATGGGAAAACCCGCGATCGCGAGGGAGGTGAAAAGCGTTTTGCTGTGAAGGGTGGAACACGGTTGACAGATTTAAGATTCAAGTGTTTTCCCTTTCACGGTGAGGCTTGGTGTCGCGGTTAAATCGGCGACGAGGGGAAAGGGATGGAACTCGAAGGGCGGAGGGGAGAACAGAGACAGAGACAGAGACAGAGACAGACAGAGACAGAGACAGAGACAGAGACAGAGATAAAAGAGAAAAGGGAAAAGTTAGCACGCGCGACCACGCCGCCACGGGACCACGCGACCGCGGCCACTCCGGAGAGCGGAGGGTGGCTGGGTCGCGGGGTAAAAACGCGTACAATGGCAAATCGTAAATGGCACCCAATTATACCGTGACATATTCCGTTCACGCACCACCGAACGCACCACAATGTTGATTAATTTCGCGAGAATCCGTGAACGTCGAATAAATCGAAGCAGCACCGCGAACACCTCGCGAACAACGTCCGAATCAAACTGTTGGAAATGCGCGCGCGTTCCTCGCTTCTATCGCGACCGCGACTCCCGTTCTCTCTCCTCTTTTGCTCGCGTTGTTCCGTGAGTACGCCGCGACCGACGCGCCGCGACGCCAGCGCTCTGCCTCCCAAGCCTCGCCAATCTCCTCCACCTATTTATAGAATATAGAAACTCGGTATTGTTGCTTTCGTTCCCTTCCTCTCCCTCTCCCTCTCCCACTCACTCTCCCACTCCCACTCCCACTCCCACTTCCTCTCCCTCGCTAAGCGAGGCTCGCTTACTCTCTTTCGTTATCCATCTATTCCTCTATTCCTCTATTCGTTTAGCCGTCTATCAGTCTCATATCTTCAGCGACGCAATAGCGAACCTCTCCTATTCCTTTCTATTTTCTTTCTCCTCCGTATTGCTTTACTTTGCTTTGCCTACCGTGCTTTGCGGTTGTTTCATTACAGATCTGCTCCGATGTCTTTGGTGTCTCGACGCTTCCGAGCATTCGACTCGATTCTCGTTCTCGATCTCGCGTATCTATTGATACGACTCCTACTGATAACCACGAATCGTAAGCGGGATTTCCATGAAAAAATCGATCCCTCCTGATGGGATCTCGGAACCGACGCGAACCGACAGCGAAAAAGATACCCATTTTTTTTGCCGCGCCTAATTATTCCCGATTCTTTGTACACCCGATATGATATTAATTTGCTCGTTGCGTAACGGTACAGCTTTCTCGGAGCTTAATCGGCCGTGATATCCGCGCTTCGGAAGCGATTAGCGGCACGGATAGGACGCGAGAGCAGGTGGTTTCTTGGCGCAAGCTGGTGCGCCGCGAGTCGTACACCAACCGCGACCGCGACCGCGACCGCGACCGCGATTACGACAACGACAACGACGACGACGACGACGACGACGACGACGATCGTCGTAAGCGACGAAAAGTAGCGTCCCGAATCGGTCGATACGCTTGCTCCCTGTTTCCATTCCCTCCAACGACCTATCGGTTCACCGAGTTTCTTCGATTCCCGTTCCATTGGAAAGAAGTAAAGCCTCCGAGACGGCGAGTCACGAGAAAGTTACCTTCCAATAAAAAAGTTTTTGGAAAAAAAATACAACCGACTTCGGAATGCACTAAAATGGACGAAATAATTTTAATTTATATTTCGGAGCCGGCGCAAAATTAAAAATTGTGTAAATGAAAGATGTTGCTAATGTGAAAATATATAAAAGGATTAAAGAATTTTCACAATTTCCAATGTAGAAAATTTTTTATTTTGCGCTGCGCCGTCTCCGAAATATAAATTAAAATCATTTCGTCCTTTTTAGTGCATTCCGAAGTAGGTTGTATTTTTTTTTTTTCAAAGATTTTTTTATTTCACATTTTTTAGTGGCGATCGCAGCATTCCTTGCAGAGTAGCATCAAAGAATGGGAATTTTGCAGTGTGAATAGTAGTTAGCAGCAAAGAGATGGGAAGGGAAGGGAAGGGAAGGGGTTGGGAAGGAAGGGGAAGGGAAGTTAAGGGGGGCGAAAGGGAGCAGGGGTAGCGAAGGGAAGTTTAGGGAAGGGCAGAGAAGTGAACGGAATGTTGCAGATGGGATCATCGTGGAAACGTTTCCGGCCGCAAAATGTAATACCAGGTTTCATCGATTTCAGGCCGAACATAAGCGAAATCGCACGTATCTTGCAATAAAAGTGGTAAACAATAAAAAAATCGGAAAGGGTTTTTTTCTGGACCAACTGGAAGTCACACTTTACAAGATCCAACAAGTTTCGATCCGATTGATCCATCCATCTCGGCGTAATCGGGGAACATAAAAAAAAAAAAAAAAAAAAAAAAATATATATATATATACATGTCGAATTGAGTAACCTCCTTCTTTTTCGAAGTCGGTTAAAAATAGGTGGCAAGGTCACCCCTTCTCGTACCACCTCCCTCTGCACCTCGCTCCACCTTCGAGCCTGACAACGCGTATCGATCGACCGAGTCAAGCCGATAGCACAACAACGCGTGTTCCTAGAGTGCCATAGAATATCGGCCGACCCGACTCGAACCCTGTCATTCGAAAGATCGACGTTCACGAGAATGCGACGCGACGCTACGCGGGAAACGTACTTTGTATTTTCGGGATAAAAACATTTACAAGGGTTTCGAAGCGATACCAGATAATTGATTAATAAATAAACAAAAGGTAACTCACCGCGTTACGCAGAAACGTGCAGAGAAGCAGAGAATCGTCGAATAGGTGGGTCGGTGTTTTGAATTTTTCTAAAAGATGGCGCGTGTTGGATAGCACCGCTCGCGACTCTAATCCATCCAGGGTCTCCCGTCACTGGTAACTATTTATAGACGACCGCTCGATATGATGTACCGGCGTTATTTTTAGCGGCTTACCTAGCTACGGCCCTTTCACCCCTTCGAAATACCGCTCGAATAGATTCGACCGAGAGCGGCATTCGTAACGGATCGACCGCACCAACGTACAGTCCCTCCTTCTTTCCGCCCGTGTCCGTGCCCTTCCCTTTCCTTCCCTTCCTTCTTTCGATAAACCATCAAAATCTTTCGCGGTTGCAACACCTTCTTCATCAATTTGATTCTCGTTTCTCGTTTCTCGTTTCTGGATTGATCGCAGCGCGGTATAAAGAAAGGCGGACGTCGAACGAGTCGACGGATGAGAATTCGCGATCCGCGACATTTTTCATGTCTCCGAGTTTCGAACAACTGGTTGGCCATAATCGCGCGACCAAGCTGAAACGCCACGTTTATTTGCGTAGCCGATCACGTAACTCCGTTTAATTACAGACTGGCGCAATTATACCGACAACTATCTTCCGCTCGAAATAGCCATAATCGATACGAACATTCCGAACGATCGATGGCTCGCGACAACTGCTTGTTCGTTCCCTTTCCAATTTCCAATTTCCAATTTCCAATTTACTCCAATGCGGAACGAACGAGGGCGAAAACGTGGCTGCGCCTCGACCCGAGTACTTACTTGCCTCTTCCCTTGGACGAGGCGAACGATGAAAACATAGAGAGAGAGAGAGAGAGAGAGAGAGAGAGAGAGAAAGAGAGAGACGGAGTGGTGGGGAGGGGGAGATTGGTTCGTAGGTGGTCCGCCGATAATACGTCGTATGGCGCGTTACGACAAAAATAGTGGCGGTCCCGTTCGAAAATACCAAATGCTAAAAATACGAGCACAAATAAACGTCTCCACGTGCAAAAACATGCGTTAATATTCGGTGCGCGTACCATGCTCGTGTTTTCGTATCGACGGGGAAGGGATGGATTGCGTGCGCGCGCGCAAGCAACGAGGAAACGTAAGTTTCATCTCGAGAAACCGTCGCGTCGCTTTGATCGGTACAAGCCTATCGAAGCGACGCGACCTCTATTTACGCTGTGAAAACTAGGATATTTAGCGAGAGGTTAAAAGAAAGCAAAGCCGGCAGGACGCGAGTACGAGGTGTCTGGATCGCATCGATTTGCAGGAGCGCGGGAACGCGGGAACGCGGGAACGCGGGACCACAATCGTCCGCTGTATTTTCGAGCGGTGATAAAACGCGGCGTCACCCTAACGACTGTCGTCAAACACTCGCATCCAGTCTTGGAAGTAGCGTCACCAGAAGGGAAAGGAAAATGAGCGAAATTAAAGATAAAAGAGGAGGTGACGGGGGTGTGGGGAAGGGATGGGAAGAAAAGAAAAGAAAATGGTAAAAAGAGGGAAAAGAAAGAAATCGACGGATTTGAGACGGGATTAATTTTGTACGGATCGGGACGCGATATCGGACGGAACTTGGTATTGGGCTCGGCTAGGTTATCGGTTCTCTGTTCCTCTTCTCTTGTCGCTGCGACGAGTTACGCTACGCCGTTCTTGAATCTGGGTTATGTTTACTACCCCCTCCCGTTGCTAACCACCTTCCTGTGAAGTTTACGCGTGTCCGAACTTTAGCGCCACCTACGGAAACGCGACGCCGCGCCGCGCCGCACAGTGGGACAAAACGGCGCTCGGCGATCAAAAATCGATTTTTGCAAAGTTCAAAACTGAAAAAACTGTTTATGTCATTAGATAGAGAACAAACTGTAGTTCAATGCGGTAGAACCTGTTTTTCCATATTTATTTTCGTTTTGTTATATGGTAGTTGGCGCTCAAAGTAAGCAGAAATTCATCGGAGCAAAACGCTTATAATATTCCCGATAGCTTCAATCTACGATTTGAAACAATTGCACTTCGAAAGATGCAACTCAAGTTAATTATAAACCACATAATTATTTACCACATCAATGTATGTAGATTCTATTCACTTCGTAAAGTAAGTTAAAATGTTATTAACTTGTTAAATACTAACACTTAAAACTTAAATAGAAGGAAGTACACCGAATTAAAGTTTTAACTTCACATAAGCTTTAATAATAGATTCCCGTACATTCCCGGGATGAAATTAGTACCATATGAAAGGGTGAATCTTCCTCTTTCAGAAGCATAAAGAATTGGGTGCCCGTTTTAAAGAAAATAACGATTGAAGTCACCTGTATCTCGCTTGACCGTTACGGTCGCTACCGACACAACTCGCTTCTACACAGAATTATTATAGTTCACGAAGATTGTTGGATAGTCTGTGTGGCTTTTAAGATCTTGTTTATTTGTTACGACAGAAAAAAATGTCAGGGGGAAACATTATTTTGTTCGAATGTGCAGATATTATGATGGTTAACAGATTTTTCTCAAGGTCATTGTTTCCGAGATTTCAAAGTCATCCAAGTTTTTTTAAATGGTACAGTATATTTTCATCATCACGATATGATAACTTATGTCAAGACGAATCCAAGAGGAACCATCGATGTTATAAACATATTACTGTCTGTCAAGTTTGAATTATGGTCCTCACTAATCTTCTGTTTATATTCACTTTGTCCTGAGGAACCATCGCATTCCCATTTGCTCACTAAAACTAGACACGTATCATTTAAGACTTCGATTTCATCCGGAGTTTTTAATTGCAAAATTCTGTTCGTTGTACAATACAATTAAGCAGCTTTTGAAGCGACACTCCTGCGGAACTATATTGAGAATGTAGGTATTTACACACATAAGGCTACAATTATATTGTACGCGCGCGCGTGTGTGTATAGACGCGAGAGCGTGTACACACGGATATATATCCCCCCCCCCCCCCCCCGCCGTGTGTATTCGTGTGAGAGACGTTTGAACCGAGTGCTCAGGTACTTACGTTAGTTAGTTGTTGTGCAGCAGAGAATAGAAAAGGTGCGAAAAAGAGTGTTTACCGTATGCAGAGTTTATGTATTGAAGTAGAAATAAGTTATAGAATTTAAGTGTAAAATAAACTATTTTATTACGAACCACGTATCTTAACAGATAACTTGTTCAATTTCTGGCAAGCATTCTTTTTTTGCCTGAATAATTTTATTATAACTAGGTAACGCGTTATGTTTCCTCTTCTTCAACTCGTTTCGAAGCATAATATACATAGGTACCTATTTGTCTTTTGAAAATCCCAAGTCCAAAAACAAAGACGAAGCTTCTTCCGCAGTCAATTTTTGTGGCTCGTCTTTCATATTGTTTCTCTGATTTATAACGTTGACATCATCAAATTAGTGGACAAATTTTCATTATGTTGTCCTAACTTCCGCCTTTTGGTGACTACCGAACATTAATCGAAAGTTTTAATTGGTCTGCCTTTGTAGGATGGTGTTTGAAGTTCATTTGTTGTTTTTAAAGATACTTCTACATTCTACATTCTACATTCTACATTCTACATTCTACAGTATTGAAAATCATTCGAGTATACAATAGCCACGATTGATATCTCGCTTTAAAATTTGCTACGGTCCTATTAGCAGTATTCCATCTTTTTTTAAAATTGTAAAAATAACGCTGGATAGATCTTTTGTCAGAAATTTCCACATTGTGTCTGCTTGAAATGTGGCAAGACAGTTCTTCATATTTGCCGAAACTGTTTTCACGAATTATGTTGTACTTAACTACCCAAACGAGGAAGGACTTTCCAATCTATCATTGTATTATTGCGAATAGACTGTGCAAACATTTTAATAAAAAAAACATAATAAAGCATAAGCTCTGTTTCATTTCGCGTATCTTAATTGTTTTTACTTTAAACTCACATTAACCTATTTCTATTGTTAGAACATGAATGTATTCATTTTTTAATAATTGAATCCTTTTTTTCACATTTGTAAACAGTTTTGAAATAAATTTTACTATATATATATATATATATATAAAAAGAAAGAAAAAAATATAAGGTATATAAAATAAAGCTGAGTTATTAAACACGCTATACTTTATATGTCAATATTTCATCACCCTGTAGATTAATATGTTTCATATTAATACATCCCAAAAGTGATAATGTAAGGCAAATCGTCTCAAAATATCATTAAAATATCTCCAATAGAACCAAAGTTACAGATTTTTGATCGCCGAGCGCCGTTTTGTCCCACTGCGCGCCGCGGCCGTGCCGTGCGCCGAGAGCATTCCTATACCAACATCAACGAGCAACGGGTGAAAATGACCGCGAGGGGAAAAAAAAGAGATAGAAAGGGAAAGGAGGTAAGAAATAACGAAGAAAAATGAAGCGACGAAAGAAGGCTGAGATGAGCACGAATCGGAGGACGAGCTTGCGATCGCGAACAACCGCGAACAACCACGAACCTTAGCTTGCGTAGCAACGGGCTGTCGCGATAAAAATAGAAACACCCGTGGCGATCGATCGACACGTTATTCCCTTCCGTCCTGCTATTCAACGCCGAAAGAAGGATTTTCGGTGGCGACCCGTGTCACAGTGCGCCCCCGATTGATTCTTCGATTCTTCGATTCTTCGATTCTTCGATTCTTCGATTCCTCGATGAATACTTTGAGCGTTAGTTGGTCTATCCTTCGAAACGAACCGGATACGCGAGTTCGCGGACCGAACGAGGATAATGGATCGAACGAAAAGGACGGAAGCGCGCAGAAAATTGATTAAGTTGCGCTGCGAGTGATCAACACCGCCCACCACTCACCCGGTCAACTAGCTAACCAGCGAACCAGCCACCCACACCTCGCCAATGGAGCACGTTTCGACGCGACGAAATTAGCACAGCTACAATACGCGATCCCGCCTTCGCTCGGAAAAATAGATTTGGCAACCGACCAAAGCTCGCCACTCCGAATAGATCCCAAATTGTATATATGGATCATTGCGGACCTTTGCGTTCGCTTGTTCGCTTGTTCGCTTGTTCGCTTGTTCGCCCGCTTGCCCGCCTAGCGCACGCTTACATACCTTTCGCGATATATCAATCTTTCGGTTCGCGCGTCGACCGTCCGTGAGATCTAACGAATCCGACGCGTCGCGACGCGATGACAGCCACGAGCAAACGAATCGCGCGCGATTCTTCTCGTCGTCGTGTCTTCATCGGCAACGAACGCTCCCCGGACCGTTCGGAAACATTCTTGGGAAACGGTAAACCGAACAAAAATAAATGTAGCCGATCAAAATAAACTCGCAGAGGCTATTTTACGAGAGCTCGTCGCTCGGCACGCGGCGCGCGTCCCAACCTACGTTGGCTGGCCGTTACCTCCCTGACGAGCGGACGACCGCGACGTGACGACGCGACGACGCGACGACGCGACGCAACGCAACGCAACGCAACGCAACGCGTACCTCGAACTTATCGAGCGAGAACGCGATCGATTTCAACGCGACAAAACGCGATCTTCTAAACCCCCTACCCCTACCTCTACCTCAACACCTTGTCCTATGTCGCGCCGCGTTGCACCGTTCGACCCGGCCTCCTTCCTACCGCGACATCGAAACTGAACGCGCGGTTCTTGCTCGTCCTCTTCTCTTCTCTACTCTTGTCCCAACTCTCACTTTACAGGTGAACGATTGAACGACTGAACGATTACCATTCATGATCTTTCGCAGCAATTTTGAACGCAGCCACGGGCGGGCTGCCGAAAACAAACCGCGTCCAGTAAACACTGGGATAATCCAAGAGGCGCGTATCATCGGCGAAGCGCGTTCCACGCAGCTATGTGAACCTGGCACCCGACTTGCAATTTTTTTTTCTTTGACAAAGTTCACTCTAGGGCGTATGAACAATATTCCTCATAACTTTTAAACTATTCAACTACAAACGAAACGGAAATCACTACAAACAAACAACCACAAAAGATACTAAAGAAGACTGCACCAGCGAATTTGAGGTATCTCAATGTCGGGTGCGGGTCATTTTTTCAATTATTTTTATTTATTAACTGATGCAACTACAAACGAAACTATTTTGTTACTACAATCAACTACAAACAAAATATTACTAGTTTCCGTTAAAAAAAAAAAAAAAAAAAAAAAAAAAAAAAAAAAAAAAAAAAAAAAAATTGCAAGTCGGGTGCCAGATTCACATAGCTGCGTGGAACAGGGATATAAATAGCGGCTCGACGCCACGTCCTTTGATAACAAGCTCGTCGTTTCGTCTGTCGGCCGAGTCGAGTCAATCCGTTCGGCAACAGCATGTTTTTGCAAGACGACCACGCGATACGCCAGAGTACACGGGAACCAGGACAACAGCGGGAATAATGGTTTGCCGAGACGGTGACGCGAATCGATACGTAGCCACCTATTATTGGATCGGTCCTCCGCGCCGTACACGACCATTATCATCCATAACAACGTTATCGTCATCTATCGGCCCACTATCCACCGCGAGCCCCATCCTATTCCTCGCCGCTACGCGACGCATCCGTCTGTTTACGAAATCGGCTCCCGCTTTCTCAATACCGCTCGACCACGTCGACCGATCATCCTCTCTTACATCGTGAGCGCAATCCGCGACCGAGACCGCGACCGCGACCGCCACCGCCACCGCCACCGCCACCGCCACCGCGGATCGTGACCACGAATCGCGACCGCGCTTCGTTCGTGTACGAACGTAACATCCTGCTCGACGAAACAGCGCGAATATACACGCATGTATAATGCCAAGCATAACCGAGCAGCTTATTTATAACGCCGTGGAAATATATTCAAAGCCTTTATTGTAAAAGATTGTGTAACGTAACTGGCGCGTTACGTAACCGCGCCGAATGGCATCGAAAAACGAAGAAACGGACGAGCGTACTCACGCAGTTAGAAACATACACCCCCGTCCATAAATCACCGGACACTTAATAAAATTTGATTGCGGCTACTTCGGAATTTTAGTTTTTGTCGCAATTTCCCGCAGAGAATAACCTTCATTGGCAAGAGTAACAATACTCGAACGCTTTTGAACTGATAACTCTTTTCTGGAACTGCTCATACTGATCACGTGCACTGTCGAATTTGAAATAAAGAAGAACCGGCGCGGCGCGGCGCGGCGATTCCATCTTCCCAGCTCCATACTTATGTATATCTCTGTTTAGTCTAAACTATTCATAATGTTTTAGATATATTCCTCCGATAGTTTTGAACGTTCAAAAGGGACAAATGTCATCGAATTGTACCGTCCGCACGCCCCTAAGGAAGATGGCCAAGGGTTCCCCGGAGCAGAATTGCCGATCGCCAGGGGCCCTACAGCAGCACCACCTCCCTCGCTCACCCACAGCTAACAACCCCGCCACCCACGCAACCACCGCTTGAGCGCAGCGCTGAGATCGGGAAAACTTTCTCGAAATGAAAATTGCGCCGTACGTATGAGTTCAATTTTTCAACTCAAAGGTCATTTCAAGGTCATGTAATGTACATATCTGAACGTATTTTTACATCAGCTATACGATGCAATAAAAAAAATTATACAATTATACGCAAAAAACATCGATAACCTTGTAAAATCCGAAAAAAATTACCCTAGAGAAAAAAAAAAACATTTTTTGCAATAGAATGGTTTTTCCAAACCATTCAAGTAGCATATAAAATATTTTTTGTACCCCAACAATTAGAGGAGATATTTAGGTGGCCTTACTTAGGCGGACCACCCTGTATACATATAACCGATTTCGATGAAACTTGGTGTATACATACAACTTACTGAAATCTACCAAAAGTATGTTTTAAATTTTCAATATTGACTCGGATAAAAAATTGAGAAAAGTGATCCACACTGTATCCTTCGTAATTTCAACCGGCTGGGACTTTTTCAACACTTTTTTTTTTTTGTCGTCTAGTAAACTAGTTCTCCTAGCTTCTCAAAAAAATTCATTTGGTCCAATTTCAAAAGAGGGAATTGTGTTTTAAAGGCCGAATATTGTGTCCGAATACTTTTAAGAGCCACTGTACATACGCGTATCATACGAATTGTTACGAGACACGAGGGTGGAGAAACCGAACGCGTCGCGTCGCCGTAAGCGTTGTTCATTTGTTCGTTGTATCGGTTAATGTCGCGTGTGTCCGTCGCGAAAGGTAAACGATGTTGACGGGTAAGGTTAATCGAGGCTCGTGGGCGTCGCGGCGCAACTTGAATCCGAACAATTGGTTCGGCGGAGAAACGGCGCGCGGATTCCGTCGGATCCGTGGGAAAACGGCAAGTCGTATCGGGATCGTCGCGGTCGGTGGATTGATAGTTGGCTGCGGGACCGTTCTCTGCTGTCTGAACCGGTCGGTCGAGGCGATCGAGTATCAGATCTCGTTGCCGAGGTTCCCTTGGACGTTCAACAAACCGTTAAAATCGTTCGATCACGCGACTCTGAGAAGAGGATGGCTCGTTTATCGGACCGTGTGCCGCACGTGTCACAGCCTCCGATACGTTCGTTTCATGGATCTCGTGGAAGCGACGCACACGATGCAAGAGGCGAAAGCTATCGCCGCGGAGTATGAGGTTTTTCTCTTCTTCTTTTTCTTCTTCTCCTCCTCCTCCTCCTCCTCCTCCTCCTCCTCTCGTTTCTCTTACCGAATGTCCGCTTGAATAATTGTGGAAAGATATACGCGCTCGGCTTCACGAACAGGTGGAGGACGGGCCAGACGAGCAAGGCGACTATTATACCAGACCGGGTAAATTGTCCGACGCGATTCCATCGCCGTACCCGAACGAACAAGCGGCCAGGGCGGCCAACTTTGGCGCCTACCCCCCGGACCTCACTCACGTGGTGCTAGCACGACCGCGAGGCCTCGATTACACGTTCTTGCTGCTCACGGGATTTATGGAACCACCGGCAGGCGTGCAACCGGACGAGGGCCAATACTTTAACATATACTTTCCCAATAGATTCACCACGATGCCTCAAGTATGTACGTTTCGCGATTGTTCTCAACCTGCCTCTGCTTATTTTCGATCCTTTCCCGTCTCGTTCAGATGCTTTACCAGGGTATACTCGAGTACGAGGACGGCACCCCAGCGACCGTGCCTCAAATGGCAAAGGACGTGGTGGAATTTTTAACATGGACCGCGTCCCAAGAGCACGACACCCGGAAACTGATGACGATCAAGGCCTTCGGAATGTTCCTCCTGCTGTTGGCGTCGGTCGGCCACCTCTACAGACGATACTGGTCCGTCATGAAAACTCGGCGAATCGCTTACGCGCCCTTTACGCTCGGCGACCGTGATCTCCGACCAAAGAAAAATCGTTGACAACCTTCCCAACCGACAGCCGACGGGGTTTCCTATTTCCGTTTTGTCGAAAGCGAGTCGATAGCGTGATGCGATGCGGCACGGAAGAAGAAGGATGTGCGGTGCGGTTGGTAGCGCGGCCGCAACGTGTGCCACCGATAATCGTTTCGCAACGCACGGCCTTGACGATGCCCGTATATACTTGATCGGCCAGTCTAAAAATAGAAAGCTCGAGAAGCCGTGCAACTATACGTTACGCGCCGCACCTCTCTTTCCGTCAGCCATTGGCACTGATCTTTGCGCGAAAAACGAACAACGAACAACGAACAACGATCGACCACGCTGCTGGATCATTCGGTGGTTTCCCCACGGCCGGGCCTCGTACGCTTTCTCTGATCCTTGCAAACACTCGATTTGCTCTGCTACCTCCACTAGATACGATAGGTTCTATCTAAACGAAACGAAACGACGCGACGCGATCTATTATCGCTTTCGTTGTGTTTTTTCTTTGTTTCGAACCACCGCACCGGGGTCCCATCCTTCGGCACCTCCCTCCTATTCTATTGTTCACCGTAAGTAGTATCGTACGAAATCCCGGCGAGTCGCGCCACGCGCGAATCCTCGCTATGCTGAATGGCAGCGAGACCGTGATCGCGGAGGAGAGGGAACGGGTGGCACGGCACGGATCGAAAATATATACGAAACGATGAATGAAAGCTCTGCGTTAGGCTTGAGAGCGCGCCAACGATTTCTCGATCCAACGAGCTGCGTATACCAACACCCGATTCACTCTCCGACCTTACGATTTATAATTGACGATCTCGCGCGATTCTTGGAGATCGTACCACAATCATGCTGCTCCCCCGACCGGATGACAGAAAAAAAAAAGAAAAAGAAAAAAAAAGCAACCACGTAAACAGTATTTCGAGATTTCCAATATGCACCCGCTCTTTCCGCCGAAGAAACAAAGATATCCTCGTTTCTTTCGTTGATCCCCGTTGGGAGTTTGTTGGCCAAATCGGAGAACGAACAGACAGAGGGAGCAAGATTGGTATTTAAGCAGACAGACAGACAGACAGACAGACAGACAGGCAGATAAGCAGGCAGGCAGGCAGGCAGGCAGGCAGGCAGGCAAGGGAGACAGGTTCGGAGACACGTGAGAAACGCGACAACTTACCTTTGGTCGCGACGCCGCTGGCTCGCGCTTGTTCGCTGGACATTCTGTTCCCTCCAACATTCACCGTACCCTGCGCCGCGTTTACCCTCAACGCCGCAACTCCGTAACCCTCTTCTTTCCCAGTCGCATGCGTTGTCCCCTGCAACGCGATAAACAACCATTTCTACCTACGATGCCAGCGCGTTTTGCCACGAACGCGCGAATCGAGCTACCATTACTAGATACCATTCACTAGACCGTTAATATGTACGCGTTTAATCAACCAATCACCAAAAATCCCAGCTATGTATATCCTTCTGACCTACATATTTACGCCCCAATCTGCCTCGTCCCGTTCTTTCTCCTCTCTCTCTTTTAACTTTTAACGCGTCGCGTCGCGCCGATTGATCGACTCTGCTCTCCCATTTCTCCTAGGTTAAGTAAACGAGACGGTTTCAGCACCGTACGCTCGATACGCTTTTTTTCAAATCGTTATTAAATAAATAATACAATGAATCACGTCTTTACGCGCGTTCCTCGCTCTCGGTACGTACATATGTTGTATGTCGCGTCCCAGCGAACGGAAACATTGAACACGAATATTCCCGTGTTCAGAAAAGCGTCTATCCGAATCTATCGGTGCCGCGTACAATACGAAAATCGTTTACCCTTTACGTAATAAGATGTGATAAAACGCGATACGACCAACGGAGAGTATTGCCCATCGTCCCATCGGCCCATCGCCCCATCGCGATTTATTACTCCTCTAACCGCGATACCGAATCGTGGAAAACGATCGGCTCTATTGCTTTTATTCGTAGAGAGGCTTTTCGTCTCGGTATTCTCGCATCGCGATTACAGTGCCGCTGGTGATGGCGATGGTAATGGTAATGGTAATGGTAATGATAACAGTGGTGGTGGTGGCGGTGGCGTTGGCGGCGATGACGATGACAGCAGTAGCTGTGGTAGTAGTGGTGGTTACGATAACGATAGCGGTAGCGGTATAACGGATCGAAAGTCACAAAAGCGATCACTTGACGTGTTCGTCGTCGTCGTCGTCGTCGTCACCGTCACCGTCACCGTAACCGTCATCGTCATCGTCATCGTCATCGTCATCGTCATCGTCACGATTTTACATAGCATCGAAGTAATAGAAAAACAGAGCGCGAAAATGAAACGTTATCACGATGGGTACAAGCAAGCAATTCTCGTTTCACTGGCGAACTTTACATCGAGTTCGATCCGCGTGACACGTGGCAAAAATACGACGCGTAGCTTCGCCCGTCGAGCGTTTCTCGAGAGAGAGAAACACGGACGAGCAGAACGAAGGGAAGAACACAAACAGCCAGTCAGGCGAGGCGAGCGGGCAGGCACGAGGGATGGGAGGAGGATCAGTGTAGAGCAAGTAGGGAAGAAGCGAAAGAGAGAGAGGGAGGAAAAGAGAGAGAGAAAGAGAGGGGGGGGGGGGGAAGTAACGAGGAACAGAGACGAAAAAAGCGCAGAAGAAAACGGTGTGGAAATGAAGGAAGGTACCGTGGAAGGGTGAAACACACTGAAGGAGGGGGAAAAAAAACGACAGAAAATGCGAGGATGGGACGATGGGGAGGGTGAAGGAAAGGAGAAGATGGAAAGAATAAGCCCGAAGAAAGAACGTAGCAAAGAGTTAACGAACAAGAGAGGGCTTACGATGTTCGGTAGCGCGCAAATTTTCCAGTCTCGAGACTTACTGAGGCTGGTAACGCTGCCACACCTTTGCAAACCACGAGTCTTTCGAACGAACGTTTCTCGTTTTTCGACGACACACCGTGTAATTTCCTTGCTGCCACAATCACTCGAAAACAACTGTGGACGCGTAAAAAGGGTACAAACTGAAACACACTAACTAGACATTCGCGCGATACGCCTTAGAGTTTAGAGACAGAGCGTATATGCATGGTATGTGCACACACGGGAAACATAAAAACAATGCGATCGCGCTGCTACCTCGATGTGGTTTGTCCAACTATAACGGCTCGTCCGATTATTGCCAGATGCACTTCGTTACCTTGGTAGCACGCATGCGTTTCGTGACACGAGGAACAACGCGTATATTGGTTTCTGCGAATCCGTTCGACCGATTTCCACCGTTCGACCACCACCTTAACAATCGATGCGAATCGCTTCGAGAACTTGCCACGAATACACATCAACGACTATTCATCGCTGTTCACGCGGTTCACGCGGTTCACGCGATTCACGCTATCCGACACGAGCCCACCGTTAGTTAGCCTACGCAACTACCAGATCGACGACTATCTCTAACCTACAACCTAATGGATCGTCGCAGGCTTGCCAACTACCGACTACCGTAAATACGGACATTCGTCGACCTCGACACTCGACGGACCACGGGATTCTCTCGATGACGTTGCAGTTGCTCTTTTCTCATTCTCGCCGCCGTTTACCCTCTCGACCCTCTCGTTTCCCCTTTCGAATCTGCGCACACGCACGCGCGCTTACGCCCTCGTGCCCTCGCGCCCTCGCGCCCTCGCGCCCTCGCCTTTCTGTAGGGTTCTTACCGACAGTTAACTCGCGACTCCGCGATATTATTATTGTTAACCTTCTTATTTATTTGGGAGAAATAAATGCAATGATGTAAATCACAATCTCAATCAGTCTTTTTATTTGCGTCGAGTACATACATGCAGCGTTTGTGATTCAAAGTCGTACATACTACATTAGAACTAGAACTATCGAACTATGATACTTATAACCTAGGGACTTTTTTTATGAACTAACTAACGCTACATTTCTGTGGCGATCTGGGTTCGCGAGGAAAAGAAGGAGCGCATGGTGATTAATTCAAACAGCGTGATTCACTATTTGCACAACTACTTTTATTGCACCGAAAATCCAATTTTTTCTTTTGCGTGCGCGTTGCTTCGCGTTCGCTGCGCGACCTGTGTTCGTCTCCTTAAAACTAGGCTTACCAACTATATTTACAACTTAACCTAATAACTAAAACTAACTAGCCTAACTTAACATAGTTGCTCCCGGAGGGCGCTGCGGGAGCTTGCGCCGCTGAACGCTATATTTCTTTCCTCGGTGCTGACATCTGACGGAGCCGCGTCGAAACCGTTTTGTTTTCGAGATTCGCCGCTATTCGTTAACCAGTCGCGACTATCGCGATCGCGTTCTAAACACGTTACGCGTTCGATCGCAATAAGATCGAATTCATTACAATTACAACAACGAGTTGTGTCTTTCTCAACGAACCTCGATATAATCCACTGTTGCGTTGGCACGTCTTCTTTCTGAACGCATGGTTGCGAATGGAGATTTATTGTAAGCAGAGCATGTGAATTGAACTGTAAAGTATACGGGTGAAATCTGAAGTAATCTTATAAGCGCGCTATATTCAAAATTGTAATCTTTTGTTAACAAATGTAAATTATCAAGGATTTCTGACCGAATACTCGGTTCAAATCAGTTAAAGGACCAATTTGATTGGCTGTTAATTAATTTATTATATAACTTTAATTGTCATTGGTGTTGCTAATTCCTATTTAACTTAGTTACAAATGGATATAAATAGGAGGTCCTTGTTTGATCGTCGACCGTTATTTTGAATAATGTCGAGTAAACAGAATTATAAACCAGTTCAGATTGTGGTTATTAAAGTCAATATTGTAAAACAACTCTTTAACATTAACATTAGAGTTCAAGTTTAATTTATTAGTTCTCACAAGTTATTTAAAGTTTAATCCGATCGTTAATAATTAATAGTTTTAAAGATCGGTTCGCACATAAACGAGCAGAGCGGATTAGCGCTCCACGGGCAGCAATCCACGTCCCTCGGTTAAATAAACCACTAGTGAAACCGCAAGACCACCTTCGACCATTGATATACATATATATATATATATGTATCAATATGTATATATCAATGCCTTCGAACACACGCGCGTATCTATAGGAAAACGAAACGTACGCGATCGTGCCAGTTCTTATAGTCATAACCAGATTTTGAACTCTGTTACACGGGGGAACAGTCAGTTGCCTGGTCGATACACATTTCTACGTGAGTAATTTTTCTACTTTTTGCATACATATATTTTGATCGTTCGCCGTTCAGTCGTTTAGATCTAGATAGCAGAAAAATTCTTTTCGCTCGCGTGGAAAATTTTGTTTGCTCCGTACCTAACCTCTCGTTGGTTAACTGCGCTGTCCGAGCCACCGTTATCGAATATCGTCAACGGTAAGATTTCATTTACAGATAATGTCTTGGTTGTTCGGAAGAAAGAAACACCAGAAGGACTCGCCGCCAGATTCGACGGAAGAGGAAAACTCGTCGGGACAAATCGACGATTACGTGGTCCTGAACAAATGGCCAAACCCTGGGCCACCGAATACCTCCGGAGACGCGATCACGTACGCTGCTGGTCATTTGTATCCAAACGTTCCACCTGTTTCGGATTACGGAGGAGTTTTTACGAATGACCCATCGATGGATTCCAATTCAGGAGAAAACTTGCACTATCTCGCTGGAGTACCGTTCAAGTTGTGCAAACGCCTCGACGCTACTTTGAACAACGATTTAGAGATAGATAAGCTGAGGATCAGTGAAATGCTGTCGTTCATAGACAGAATAAGGAATCAAAATTACGATTACAGTTTCTCCTTGGAGGAAAGCGTCGTCGCAGAAATGAACAGCAGAAGCAACGAGTAATTACTTCTGTTCGTTGACGGACCATTCCGATTCACCAAACTTTGATGTTTACGCGAACTTTGCTTCGATGGCATTCGAAACAAGATCATGGCTGCTTTTCATTGGCTACCATGTAACTGTGTAACGATGCTTGTTTGATTTTACATGCGCATACCTGTATGCTCGTCAAAATGCAACTATATAACTTTTATTTCTTAACAAAAGAAGAAGAAAAGAAAAAAAGAAAAAACGACTTGATGCGTCCGCATTGTAAATAACGTTTAGGTTTCCTTTGTATCATAGATGTCACACGACATTGTATACATACGTACCTGTAAGCATGGGCGTAGCCAGGTTATCATTCAGGGGGGTGGGGCAAAATTTATCTTAAGGCAAATTTCATTGTATTTATATATGGGCCATTCCACGTCAAATCACTCACTTTTGACAGCATGTTTTCCAATGTTTATTTATTACACATACTTGTACGTATTCAGTACATTATCTACTTATGATAAAACTAGTTTTCTCGGATCTTCGATAAATCTTTTCAGTACATTATCTTCGAGTTTCTCTTTCTTCTCACACATCATTTGTCTACGCACACTAAGCATGCACAGTCCATTAAGGCGATTCTCCGACATCGTTGATCGTCGAAATCCAAATTTTTTTCTCCACAGCAGGGCAAACACTATTTTCCTTCCTGCAGAGCCACCCCCTGGCTACGCTTATGTCTGTAACATAGGTGTAAGTTTAGAGATTAAAGCGTCGATGCGTGTTTGTAATAAAGTTGAGATCACCAACAACAGCTTGTGTTGGTCGGTTCACTGGAACGGTGCGTTCTCGCTTCGACTGACCCAAACGTGTCCCGTGGGGGGATGAAGAAAAGTTGAAATGACAAGTAAATCGGTAACCTGAATTACCGTAGAAATAGGCAAAACAAGGTTGCGATAGCGACGAGCAGACAGAAGGGGGTCCAAGTTTTCAGAAAGGCTAAAAAACTGAAATAGGAAAAAAGAATATATGTACGTCGGATGGTTAGAAATGAAAATTTCTCCCCGGAATCGGGTCCTCTTACCTTACGTACTTTCCGTGTACAAGCATAAAAAACGCCAATTTTACCATGTTCCAGCTACTCGAGTTATCGTACAACATTAAATTCAACGCTGTAGCGACGTGTGAATGACAGTTGTCGCAACATAGATTGTGCTGTGAAGAAAATACTCGGTATTTTTACAGGGACAGAGGGGCGAAACGGTTTCGCAGCTCGACCGCGCGCTAACCATTCTAGTTTTGTAAATTTCACTGGCTTCCGTAACAGCTGCATCCCATCCTTGAACGCCTCCTTTCGCTTTGGCGTACTTCAGTTGCCAGTATTTCGTGGGTTTTCCAAATGCCATGTTATCTTCCGACACATGATAGGGACCAGCGAAATCTCGTATCACTCCGGTAGAAGTGGCGATGCCCATGTGACCGATGAACGGTAAAAAGTATCTATACCACCGAAAACAAAATACATGATCGTTCAAAGCGTCTAAACTCGTCCATAGGACGGTGAAAACCATGTGAAAACACGAATTGTAAAGTCGAACGAGTAACATATACAATTAATGTATGTACATACACATAGTATCCATACGACGGTAGTTTACGACGTTTCTACTCACGTTAGAATTGGTAATGGCGTCCACACTATACAGAACGGAAACCTCTGTCTCTCTGGATTGATAGCCAAATCCATGGTTGGTGGGTTGTCGGAAAACTTCTGCGTCTCGACCAACAGTTCGTCGTCCTTCATAACTTGTGTTTAGATCTTGGCTGATCTCGGTTCGGCGGTTCGGCGGTTCGGCAGTTCGGCAACACAATTTACTTTTCTTCTGTTTAGCGTACTTACGCGCCATCTGAAGACGTGCTCCCTCATCGCGGTGCGAATGTATCGACTGGCGCGGGCGCGCGTTTACAGCCAAACGATACGGACGAGAAATAGGTTAGATCTGGTTAGATCTGGACTTGTCGCTCTGTTCACGCAGTATGATTATACATACTGCTATCGTCGACTGATAGAAAACTACAGAACAGGAAACGTTTTACTTTTATCATAAAAAAGAAAAGAGAAAAGAAAAGGAAGGAAAGGAAAGGAAAGGAAAAATATGTATTCTCAAGCATGGCACGCGATGGCGCTACCAATCCGTATTCAAAAATCATGCACGATGGGATGAACGAAGAAATCAATGGCAAGAACGAGGTTTTGGGTAACGTGAATATTTTAGAATTTTTAACCGACTTCGAAAAAGAAGGAGGTTACTCAATTCGACATGTATATATATATATATTTTTTTTTTTTTTTAGATCGTGCGATGGAGATTCCTACAAATAATGAACTGTAGGTCTATACGTATAGTACATTTGTCTGTAGTAATGAAATGACAAAGGCGCGTTTCGTTATGCGTACAGGTGTGGAGAAAATTGGTCGGTTTAGAAAGGGTAATGCGATCGAGTATTTATTCGTAGTGGGATCGAAGATTTAGCCGTGATGGGTGTCCCGCACGTAGCACAAAGGAAAGGTGAGAGATCACGCGGGAATAAAGGCTTGGACTTATTCATTCGTGTACCCGTAATGCCACTGTACGTACTGTATACATATACTTACCACTTGTTTTTATGAAACGCGTTGAAGAAATTGACACAAAATTTGTCTTTCTACAGTTTCAAAAGAGGCGATGAAGAAAAAAGCGTGAAGGGCGGGAAGGAGGAGATGGGGGATGGGAGAGAGAGAGAGAGAGGGTCAGCGAGAGAAAAGAGGAAGGGAGGGAACGCGCAAAAGATACCGTAAAAATGCTTTATACCATAATAAGAAGATACGTAATAGCGTGGAGAACTAATGAAATTACGTAGGTGATCGCGATGGGTTTCTCGACAGACAGAACGGTTCCTTCTGTCGGAAGAAGATGTATTGGTGTTTTCGGTTCGGTAAGTTTGTTCGTTTTCGGTTTCGTTTGAAGACATTTGTAGAGAATATCGATATTAGCGGTAACGATTTCTGTCGAAAGGAATCGTAGCCGTACTGTGGTGGGCTATTTTGAGGAAGGGAGACGGCAACGTGGTCCGGAACGAGGATATCTGCGGCGCTCAGAACGGTCGCCGTTTGTACCTCGAGCTGGGTGAAAAGGGAATTTTATACGCGAAGAACGTGTCGTTTGCGAGGAACGAACCGCGACAAGATGGATCGCGGATGTACGCGAGCAACAGCTCTCACGCACAGTGCAGTCTCGAGTTGGTGACATGTCCGTCTTGCGTGATAATGGTCGTGTTCCAAAGTATAGCGTTGTCGCATCATTGCGGCGACGGCAGCGTCACGATAGACAGCCCGTGCAGGTAAACCGAGTTACGACAATCCGTCTTGGCTGAAGATGTTCGAGATGTTTTTCTCGAGATCGTGTTTATTCGGTGTAGATGCGACTACGTGTGGATATCGGAACCGCCGTACGAGGATGTTTCGGGAACGCCGTTTTGCGGCCTGTACGCGCCAATCACCTACAGATCGAGCACAAGGACCCTGTCGATCACCCTGCTCTACAGTCAGTCGCACAAGCACGCGTTCACTCTCGAATACACGGCGGAAAGTAAGTAACGCTTACTTTCCACTTGGACGCGAGGTGCAGGAGGATGGTGAACGAGAACGAGAACGAGAACGAGAACGATGATTAGGGTATTAACGCGTATTCGAATGTGACGCGACAGGAAACCGATTGCATCTGAGGGGTACGCAGCTGACGGCAACCGGTCAAGCGGCGAAAGGTTTGAACAGTACCGGTGGCGGTATCTTGACGTCCCCGTTCTTTCCCGTTCGTTATCCCCGCGATTTGGGCCTAGAGTACGTGGTCACGTGTCCGAACGAAGCTCCATCCTGTCGCATCAGACTGTTGTTTAGCGATTTTCAGCTAGCCACGGTGTCCATAATGGAGGTAAGGATAAGGATAAATGTGCATCGTTGTTTAGATCGGATCGGATCGGATCGGATCGGATCGGATCGGATCGGATCGGATCGGATCGGTTTGATTTTGCAGTTTTACGATTGGAACGGTCAACGATTGGACGTGAGCAGCGGCGCGAGATTTCGTCCGCCGGTGATAATGAGCTCCGGTCCGTCCTTGTTGATACGATTTTACGCGAACGGCGGCACCGGTTTGGGCTACAAGGCTTTCTACTCGTTCGTGATCGGCCATCCTCTGGATAAGTCGGTGCAACCGATAACCGATTGCGGTGGTTACGTGGAGAATCTGGGCGGAGCGATCACCATGATGGAGATGGTCGGGGAAGGGGTGAAAACGTACGACTGCGTTTGGTTGATTCGACCACCGAAAAACTTTCTGCATATGAAGACGCACATGTACCTGAGTGTGGTGACATTCGTCGACATGGGTAAGCATGGTTAGCTTGAGGTTTTTGCTCAACTCGATCGACCAATGGCTACGATTGATCGGGCAAATACGGGTTTAAGCGGGCAATACGGAGTTGGTGGTAAAGCAGGGGCCAACCTCGGCCCTTCTGCCTCTGGAGATTCTGCGACACCCGGCCAGCCAGGTTCAACCGCCGGGACACAGGGAACACATCGCACCGGTTACCAGCGGATTTCACGTCAGTCTTCGGGGAACGTTTGGCCCGTCCTCGCGGTTGGCGATCGCGTACGCGGCCTTCAGCTACATGGGTGAGCGTGTGATTCGCGTTCGACGCTTGTCGACGCGGCTCGCGAATTACTGGAGTTCTAACTGGAAGAAGAAAAAAAAAGAGATTGTTCCCGAAACGTTGTTTAGATTGTTTCGCTGGTTCCGAGTTTCTTTGCCGGAATCACAGATGCATACCGAACGAATTGAACTGCGACGGTTTCGACCATTGCGGCGATAACAGCGACGAACCGGCGACTTGTTTTCAAGGTAGATAACAAAGACAACGATTCGTTCTCGACGGACTGTCCGAGTTTGCCGGTTTACTCTGATAATAGACTGGGAGGTGGAACCGCAAGATCGGAAATGGCACTCGAACAAGGCGAATTATTATTTCCCAAAGATCGACCGATACCCGGACCTGAAGACTGCCACGCTGGTGTTCGTGGCGAGCAGCCTCGGTCTGATCGTGCTGATTTCGGCCCTGATCGTCTTGTTGTACAGAATAGGAGCGAGAGCGAGACAACAGAGGGAACTACAATCGAGGCTGCAGACGATCAGCGAGTTGCTAGGTAGGAGGATGTGTATTCGTCGATTTGTAACCGTCGCGTCGCTTATTCGGGCAGTGTTCGATATTGCAGACGGAGCGCGAATCGACGAGATATCCGTGTCGGACGAGCCGCCGGGCTACGAGGCACCACCCGGTTACGACGAGGTGGTGAAATTTGGACTCGATTCGGAGATGATCGCGCGCAAGAAGAGAAGAGGCTTCGCTCGAGAGGCTCGTAGTAGAAACTCGCCGGGTCGCAGTTGCTCGTGAGTGAACCGACGCGACGATAACATAATATGCATGTACGTTTCTCGGTCGTCGCGTCGTGATCAAATGGTTACTTTTCAGATCTTCCGTTTGCTCGGTCGGCGAAACCGGTGCCGGTGCCGGTGCCGGTGCCGGTGCCGGTGCCGGTACCAGTCGAGCCAATCGTGGGACAACCTGGAATCGACAAAGTTGCTTGCCGGAGAGTCCACCGCCACCGTACGTCACACCTCCGGGATCGATGTCGCGGAATTTCAGCGCGTCCAGCTTCGCGGCCGGTTCGACCAGAAGCCGTGAGTATCGCTTACAATTTACAATTTACAATTTACAGTATAGCGAATTCGAGGAATTTTGATTTGGCGTAACGGACCAAACGTTTCAGCGACCGAGGCTGGAAATGGTCACGTGCAAGCAGCGAGGGGGGAACAGGAGAAAGCGGAGCAAAGGGAAGAGGAAAGAACGCGGCAAGAATGGCTCCGTCGAAGCGGGCGATCTTCCTCGTCGTCGTCTTCGGCGCCACCGCCACCGCCACCGCCACCACCGCCACGGTCGCTGTTAAGAAGCAGCGAACCAACGGTCAGAACCGGTGGGGAGCTTCTCGATCGAGACTCGTCGTCGATCGACGTCGAACTTGTCGGTGCGTATCCGCGAAATCCAGACGCTTCGAGCTCGAACAGACCGGCCGATGTCTCCTGTGATTCGCAGCCGAACAAGTTGCGCGTTGTTTCGACCGACATCGAACCGACTTGCGACCAAGGAGAACACGGAGAACACGGAGAAAGGTTGAACGTCACAGAAGTCGAGCCGATCGTACCGGCCGAGTCGCGGATCGAACCAACGCCCGTGCAAATAATCGAGGACGACGTTGAGCCGTTCCGCGTCGTTCCATCAACAGCCGCCAAAACGACGACGACGACGACGACGACGACGACGACGACGACGATCCGTTCTGGATGTAGCTGCGAAGGGGCCTGCGGTTGCGCGATCGTTCGTCGATTGCCCGAAGAGACTGTATTTCCGCCTATTCGACCGCTTCGTCAGCTGTTCGAGCGATACGAAGGCAACGAAATTTCTGCGACCGCTGCGCTGGAACCAGCGACCAGAGGGAATGAAGAAGAACGAATGGATGATGCAGATGGAACAGAAGAAGAGGAAGAACGGCGACGAGACGATAGACGGAAGACGGGCGAACGGGCGACGGAGAAGAAGGAGGAGGAGGAAGGGGTAAATTGTTCTCGATCGAGGAGCGCGATCGTCAGGTTGCTCGGTGGCAGAACGGGAAGATGGCAGAGCGGAAGCGGCAGCTCGACTCCGTGCGACGGTACGTTCCGAAGATCGACGAGCAGGTTTCCGATTTGTTCGCGCGACAATCGGCTCGGCAGAATGTCGACGAGCAGCTACGAGAAGCTGAGCAACCGCGAGTTCGAGCTGGAGCTGGAGCTGAAAAGCGCGCGTAGGCGCGGGAGCATGCGCGGTTCGGATCCGATCGCGGTCGGTTCGAGCCGAAGCGAGCAGCGTCGATGCGGACGACGATACTCGAGCTGCGATCTGGAGGGTCTCTGCGAGGGAATCAAAGCTTTGGATGGATTTCTGGCCCGAAGAGGTCTGACGGTGACGCACGCTCGTAGACAGTCGGTGACGGTGATGCTGTTCGGCACGCCGGACCATGGGAGAATCCGTCGACGAGCAGCCGGTGGCGGCGGCGGCGGCGGCGACGACGGCGGCGACGACGACGACGACGACGACGACGACGACGACGACGACGACGACGACGAAGGAACTGGCCGTGAGATCGGTCGGGTGTCTCGTTTCAGCTTGGACGCCGTTTCGAACTGATGACGTACGGTTATCTGAAATCACGGGAGGAAGGGAAATCGGGAAGGAAGAACGCCGAGACGAACTTCTTCTGTCGTTGAAGATTTATTTGTTTCTCGTACCGTTTCGTTATCGTTGCGCGTACTTTGGTGTAAAACAATTGCGTTTAGAGACGTAGTAAAATATATAGAACAGGGTGTCCCGTAACTAGTGTAACATCCGGAAATGGTGGGTAGCTGGGATGCATCTGAGCAACTTTTCCCTTTACCAAAATTGACCGACGCAAAAGTTACTCATAAATATTATAATTCTACGGTGTTCTTAATTTAATACAATGTAACAGTTGCCGTGTGATTCTCTCGATATCTCCGAAGCAAAGAGGCGTTCGTCCACTGCCACGTCCGCGCGCGATTGAGAGCCACTAACGTTCTCGTGGCTGACAATGAGCGCGCACTCTACGCGCCGCGCTCCCATTGCATTGGTCGGTGTTTCTTGTTAATAACGCGAAAACGAAGCTTCAAACAACATTTTGGTAAAGGGAAAAGTTGTTCGGATGTACCCCAGTTACCCCCCATTTCCGGATGTTACACTAGTTACGCGACACCCTGTACATACATACATACATACATACATGCATACATACATATGTATATGTTCCTGCTGTATAGTGTATAGTGTATAGTGTATAGTGTATAGTATACGCGTGGATTTATCAGAAAAGATGTTTCTTTTCTCGCTCAGCGATGCAAATTTGGCACCGTTTCGGAAGAAAGGTTTGGCCAGTTATTCGCGAATCTATCGAAGGCAATGGCAATACTGTTTCATCCCGTGTTCGAGACACTTGGCGGCGGACGCGTAAGAATTGATCCGGCTGACCTCGTGGTCGGAAACGGTGTAGGTACCGTTGTCGTGGTATCGCACGGTAACCTCGAACTTGCCGTCGCCGGGAGCTACTTGGATCGCGTAAAAGTAGACGAGGCTGGTCGAATTGGCAAAGTCGATCGCGCGATTGGCTCGGAGCAGTTTCTTCAGCCGAAGCTTCGCGCACAATCGTCTGCCCTTGTTGTCCTTGTAGGCGTCGGTCAATTTGTCCACGTGTTCGAGGAAGAAGGTAGCTCCGTTGCGTACGAGCGGGTCCCGCGTGTCGGCCGACTCGAAGGCGGTACAGGCGCACCAGTGCGACGAGATGCCGACGTCGAGACAGCCTCGGTCCCGGGGCAACGGGTCGAGCAAGCTGCGGCAATCGGGACAGCCCGGTGACGGGTCCGCTCGGCCTCCCGAAAGGCTGAGCGCTTGCCTGATCGTCTGGTACAAGTCGAACGGGGATGCGAGCCGATGCTGATTGGCGCGCAACGACGGATACGCTTCCGGTTGTTCGGCACGGAACCACTCGGGCAACCAAAGATAGAGAAACGGTAACCTTTCCTCGTACCAGCCGACGAAGGTGCTTCTGATCGGGCCCCAGCGCATACCGTGGTCGCTCAGAAACACGACCATCGTGTCGTTGAGCACCCCTTCGCGTTCCAACCGCTTCAGTTTGTCCAGCAGCCGGCCGTCCATCGACGAGAGTCCGTTCGCGTTCTCGTGGCTAACGCTGATCGTCCAGAAGAGGGCAAAGTAGGGCAGGCCGAGGAACGTGCGGGCGAAATCGACTCCGTAATCGAGGATTCGGTCGAAATTGGCCTCGGGTCCGGTGCAATATTTTAGGCCGAATCTGAAACGAACGAACGAACGAATGTTAGGGTTGATCACGGTCCGGTCGTCGGGAGAAAACCTACCTAACCCTGACCGAAACCTACCTCTTTTTCACTTTCAGCAACTTCTCGCAAGCAAGCATGTACGGTCGAAGATAGTAGTCGGTGGGGGGCTCGACGAAGCCGACCTTCAGATAGTTGAAGGTGTTCAGGCTGGTCTCGTCCTCGCCGTAGGCGGTCGCGTAACCGGCCTCGCGAAAATTGCGCCAGATGAAAGGGCACCGATCGAGGTTGTACGAAACGGTCGGATTGCATCTAGAGTAGGCCTGCGTTTGGTTCTGACCGGTAAGGATCGCCATTAAATTCGGAAACGTGTTGTCGCCCATTTTGTTGTAGCCGTTCAAGCGAACCCAGCCAGTCTCCCTTAGATATTTGTCGGTTTTAGGCGCGCTGCGCATAAAGTTTAGTCGGCTCACGCTATCGATGCCGAGCATCAGAACGCTCAGCTTTCTGGATAGGAGGCGATCGGCGTCGGTGGTGTCGGTGGCGTCGGTGACGTCGGTGGCGTCGGTGGCGGTGGTGGATCGGTTGTTGGCCTGGCCCGATAAACGTTCGCGAACCTTGCGAACGCTCATAATCGCGTGAACGTTCTCGTAGATGGGTTTCTTGGCCAGCTTCGCGCTCCCTTTCTTCGGCTTCGCGGTACAGCTGACCAAGACAGCCTGCGCGTGTTCGGGCAGTCTGGTTTCCCCTTGGAATATCTCGCATCGTTTCACCCTGCAACCGGGGATCGGCCGCGTAACGATTCCTGCCACGTGTCACACGGTTGAACAGGTCATACGACCGCGATCGCGATCGCGGGATACTCACACGATCGACGAGTCAACGTTGCTATGTTTGCTCGATTTAGTCGGTTTCGTCGATTGATCGTCGGACGGTGTGGGATCGGGCCGAAATATCGGGGACGAGCAACACTGGAGGCCGGGATGAAGCGTGGAGGCGGTCGGGTTCACGAAGAGGATGACGGTGCCGTTTTCGTCGCGGGACACGCCGGTGAGCGGAGGCTCGGCCGCGCACTTTTGAAATTTTTCCTTCTTAACGTAAGCCCGGATCGACGAGTCCAGCGGTTTCTTCGACAACATTTGGCACCTCGAATTCCACACCAGATAACCATCCATCGTTCCTGCGCCAACCACCGACTCCGTTTTTCTTTCTCGTTTCTTTCTGGAATCGCGTCGTGCATGCTCGTTTACCTACTTACCTTCCGTGTCCGTGACGTTGTAGGAACCGTAAGAAGACGGGTACCGAGGCTCGAATTGATAACTCTCGTCGGAGGAGACGACGTACAGGCTGGCCATAAGCGCGATCGGCACCAACAACAGTACCAAACCCGATCTTCGACAAACGCACTCGAGCAGGCGGCATCGTTTTTTCGCACGTTGAAGTTCGAGGCCGACGAGGCCGCTCGGCATCGCTTTGCTCGTTCGCCAGAGCATTTTGTAGCCACGGACGACCACGCCACGCGGTCATCGAGCTCGTCTCCCGCTGCTCCTTCACATTTGGCGCCTTCGCGTTCCCCCAACGTCTGCTTCGCGTCCGAATCTAACGTAACTTCGTGTTTTGAAACGCGCGCGACACCAGCTGACCGGAAATCGTTATCTCCCTATTAAACCAATTGAAGAATAATCTTTCGAATGTTCGAGCTTTACACGGTCGACTGTCTCGGTCGAATAGCGGAAAGAAGAAACGGCAACAACAGAATGAAGGAAAAAAAAAAAAAAAAGGAGTAAGAAATGAGAAGGAACGTTAACTGGTAACACCGCACTATCGGCGAAACGCGTCGCGTTCGCGGTTCCTTAACGCGGTTGTAGCCAGGAGGAATCGAGTAACGTGTAGAATGTTGTTCGTTCGTGTCGCGTCCGGTATCGAGTCTCGGCGACGACTGACGTAAACGCGGTGAACGCAGCGTCGTCGCGTCGCGTCGCGTCGCGTCGCGTCGTGTCGGGCAAAGGAGGGCAAAACGGGTGGGACGGGAGGAGCAAAAGGGAGGATAAGCGATAATACGAGATGATTTCGATTCTGTTGTTGGTTGTTACATGTTCGCGTCGGCCGACTCGATCCAACGAGTCGCGCGTCGCGTCGCGTCGACGACGTTCTCCAGCATTGGAGCTAACGCGACACTGTTAGTAGCGCAGTTAGTAGCGGCGGTTCGACATACGCCAGAGGCACGTAGGCGTCGAGAATGCTCGAAGGGTATTGATTCGCGCGCACTTCGCACCACCTCTCGAGCCTCTGACGCGCAAACGGCCGCGACCATTGCCACGCAGACGCGGTCCTCGCCAATTTCGAGCGGAAACGTGGTCAAATACGAATGCTCCGCGCCAAGCAAGATAAAGTTGCGTAAAAACCGCGCTTTTTATCATCGAGTGCTTTGTTTATTCGAACGAAAGTTGTTACAGAATATTCTTCTGATAATACATCATTCACTGAATGATGAAGAATGATGAAGAATGACGCAGAAAAAGAAGAAAAAGTTGTCAGAAGTATTACAATAAAATGTGTAAAAGTTGTCCAGTTAATATTTAATAATGACTTTAATAATGATTTATTTGTAAAATTTCCATTGATCGCTAGTCTAAATATACTTCCTCCTCTATGGGTACCCGGGTACCCTGGTTGTGTAACAAGCGTATACATATGTATACAGGTTTGAAGCTTAATTATTTCAAATATATTGTATACATATTTTATTTCTCACAAAACACGTATCGACGCAGAAGAGTTGAAAGAATGGGGATCCAGAGCGACTTTGTGATTGTCATACCCTGATAACAGTTAGTCACCGTCAACCGTTGCTGTTCCGATCTTTGCTGTTAGTCACCACCAACAACTCCTGTTACGAATCTTGGACTCGTGCTCTCCCGACAACTCATCTCATCTCCAACCTTTGGACCCGATAAGGCCCTTCTCCCAAACCGAACCTGTATAAAAGACCCTACGGGCATGCGAACAAACCTACTAACAATAAGTATTGAAAAGTACCACTGCGTCGAACCTCTGCTCGATCTCCTTTCTCTCTACGGAAATTGAGGGGCCGGATGCAATAAGGGGATACGCGCGAATTTTGCAGAATAACTATTGTCCGCGAGGCTAATTTTGAACATTGTTCGAATTTGGATTTTGACGACTGATACTTGTAGAGAATTTCATAATACACGTTTTTTGTTCATAAGTCAAATTTGTAACTATTTTCGTTTTTGAATTATTAACGAAAATGATCGTTTTTAAGTAAAATAGATTTCAATGTACTTTTACGTTCAACTCGTAATATCTCGGCCGAATATGAATATTTATCTTTGAAACTTACACAAAATAATCTTTAACATATTTCTCGAGGTATAACAGCTATACAAAGTTTCTAAAATATTTGAGAACCAAATGCTAAATTTTTCAATACATTATCGCCGAATTTGTTGGTTTATTCATTCGATCGCAAAAGTTGTGCTACGAAATTTCGAATCATAAATTTGGACCTATACTATAATCTTGTGTATTAGTTAAGGAAGTTTTGTGGAAAATGCTAGATCTTTAGATATTGAGGTTGCAAAGATATGGCGATTTATAATCGATGCGTTTACGTATCGCTCAAGGAGTCCGAGCCATTCGTCATTATACGAGACGGAGACCGCATCAATGTATTAAAATTAACGATATTTCTTTGGAGAAATAGATTTTTATTGTGTTTTAGTGACATTCAAGAATTAGAATATCATTAAAAATCAATAAAAATTTATTGTTCGTACTAGCATATCTTAATGCATTGACAAATAACACAGTAAGTATGAACAATAAATTTTTATTGATTTTCAATGATATTCTAATTCTTGAATGTCACTAAAACACAATAAAAATGTATTTCTCTAAAGAAATATCGTTAATTTTAATACATTGTTGCGGTCTCCGTCTCGTATAATGACGAATGGCTCGGACTCCTTGAGCGATACGTAAACGCATCGATTATAAATCGCCATATCTTTGCAACCTCAATATCTAAAGATCTAGCATTTTCCACAAAACTTCCTTAACTAATACACAAGATTATAGTATAGGTCCAAATTTATGATTCGAAATTTCGTAGCACAACTTTTGCGATCGAATGAATAAACCAACAAATTCGGCGATAATGTATTGAAAAATTTAGCATTTGGTTCTCAAATATTTTAGAAACTTTGTATAGCTGTTATACCTCGAGAAATATGTTAAAGATTATTTTGTGTAAGTTTCAAAGATAAATATTCATATTCGGCCGAGATATTACGAGTTGAACGTAAAAGTACATTGAAATCTATTTTACTTAAAAACGATCATTTTCGTTAATAATTCAAAAACGAAAATAGTTACAAATTTGACTTATGAACAAAAAACGTGTATTATGAAATTCTCTACAAGTATCAGTCGTCAAAATCCAAATTCGAACAATGTTCAAAATTAGCCTCGCGGACAATAGTTATTCTGCAAAATTCGCGCGTATCCCCTTATTGCATCCGGCCCCTCAATTAGGGACCTCGTAAGTGGAGGTGATATACTAATAAATCGTGAATTTGTATATTTCGTGTTTCGGTCCCCGTGACATGATATTTTGTCAAGACCATACAAATTTGTACAGGAAATTCAGAAATGGGCACCCGGGTACCCGGTTGTACACACAAGGGTTAAATCGTTTGGCCGGTTACCGGATCCTTGATCGACGCTCGTCTTCGATCGATCGTCCCTGCCCAAGATCCGTGCGCACCGTCTCAAGGGAAAGTCGGACATCCTGCAACGAACGGACGATAACACGTAGATAGGTGGATAGGTGGATAGGCGGATAGGCGGAAAGGCGGATAGGCTGATAGGTGATAAAGAATGATGAGGTATACTACTAACTGCAAACAGAGCAGCGAGCCTCGTCGGAACCGTCGCCGCAACCGTCGCGGCCGCTGCACGCGATCGCGTCCGAACGACATCTGCCGTTGTCGCATTTGAACGGGCAATGCCTGGGGCTGATCCTTCCGTGGTTCCGTGTTCGACAGGCTCCCCTCGGTTCGTCGCTACCGTCGCGGCAGGACACCACCGCGTTGCAGAACTCGTAAGCTGGCAGACACTGGCCGTTGTTGCACCGAAACGCTCCGCTCGGGCATCCTGTCGGGCAACAAAGTCGCTAGGGGTTGGACGGACGACGAGGTTCGAGCGAAGAACGCGAATGCTTACTTCGTCGATCGTTGCAGCCGGCTTCGTCCTCGCCGTGCGGACAGTCGCGTTTCCCGTCGCACAGCATCGCCCTGGACACGCAGCTGTTGCTCTGCTCGCATTCGAATGCTTGGCCGGGGCAGTTTCCCTCGGGGTCCGGGCACCGTTCGTCCGAGCCGTCCGCGCAATCGGGCCTGCCGTCGCACACGAAGAACCAGCTGATGCATATCCCGGAACTTGCGCACTGAAAGGTGCCGGGCGCGCATCCGGTGTTGCTCGCGCTGCAACTGCCGTTCCCTGCGAAACCGCACTCGCACACGCCCCCGATGCATCTGGAGTACTGGTCCGCCAGCCGACACTCGGCGTCCGAAGCGCAGTCTAGGCCAAGGCTGATGGCCGTCGCCGGCCTTTCTTCGTGCCGATCCGCCTTCACCGGTGCTGTTGCGCAAAACCTTTCCGATCGAAATTCTCCCCTTTCTCTCGGTACACGAGACGGACAGTAGGGGAGACCGGGGTTAGAAGTCACACTTTTTTCTTTTACATTTTTAGTGCTCATGTTCTTAGTTTAGCAATAACATTTATAATATATATATATCACTGGATAGTGTATTTATTCTAGTTTTAAAAGAAATCAAGATTTTTTCCTGTAGCATTATCTGTTGAGAAAATATTACAATTTTTGTGAAAAAAGAGAAATGTGACTTCTAACCCCGTGTCAGGGATGCTTGTCACAGTGTCTGGGGTAGGTAGTCACATATGTAGTAAATTAAGGAGATCATATAAAGATAAACACTTATTTAAATCATATGAGTATTTTTATTAAACATAAAATGTACGTAACTAATGCACCAAAGAATAAAGCGAAAAATTTCTTATTTATAAAAAAAAAAAAAAAATTCACTTTAAACGAATAACTTCTATGTAACAAACTTAGAATTCTGGTCACGAAAATAACATAAATATTGTATAATAATAATAATAATAATAATAAGTCACTCTTCCCTTTGGACGCAATATTTTTTAATTAAAAATACTTAAGCTAACTCCCAAAATAAATTTAAACAAATGTTTATTTAAAAAATCATGTAACGATATCATGAAATACATACCTATTTAGCATCGAAAAAAAAAAAAACACATAAAAGTATATTACTATGCAAAGTTGAAGTATAGTTACGAGACTCGATACAGATGCACAAAAAGTTACTTTCACTGTATGAAAAAAATAAACGCACACTATCTCCGTTACGGCATTTCAGAGCGGACTGAAGCAATGTAGGGAGGGAGATATTGCTATTGCGATCCTTCGACGCCGATCAATTAATTAATTCGATTCTTTAATTTTCTGTTATGGCCACTGTGACAACCAACCCGTGCTGTAAGTAGTTAACACTCACCTGTCGTCCATACGGAAGTCGAGCGCAGCGTGGTCGTGTTCTCGGTGATGGCCTCGACCACCACGGAATCGTCGTCGCCCTCTTCGTTGGGATCGTTCGTCGTCGAAGGCTTCGAAACGATCAGGATGGGCCCGACGATCGGTATAGCGGGCGCGGATGTCGTATCGTTTTTCAACCAAGAAATCTGTACACCTGCCAAGGGGACGCTCGAAATTGATTTCGATCGATCAGCGAAACTTGATTTTCCTACCTGTCTGCTGTTGCTGCTGTTGCTGCTGCTGCTGCTGCTGGTGGTGGTGGTGATGGTGGTTAGCCGTTTCCGTGGAATTGTCCATCTGGAGGCTCGGCTCGCGATCGAGTAACGGTGGCGGCCTCACGAGATCGTCGCGTCGACAAACGTCGTTCTCGCGACGCATCGGCGCCGTGCATTGACACCGGCCGAACAAATCGGGTATCAAAAAGTCGCAATGCGAATTCTCCTCCCATAGTCGACAGTGAGCGTGCTCGTAGCAAACCTGGCCAAGCTTCGCCGCTAAAACGTTACGGTCCGAGTTATCGTTCGAGCAGCTAGCTAGAAATCTGGCTCACGAGAAAGATACTCACGAGCCAAGCAGGTGTGTCGACGAAACTGCAAGAAACCTTCGTTGCAGCCACACAGACCGTCCAGGCACTCGCTGTTGGCCACCTTCAACGAGCACTGCTCGTCGACCAGACACTCTTGCCCCAGCAGGGTAGCTGTTTTCTCGACAGAACGAACGATCGTCAGATTATTATTTCTCGTTCGATGGATCCGATCGCGTGTCGGGGATTTGATTTATCCGATTTCGCGAATTCTCACCCTCGAGACAGTGGGTCCCGTTGTAAGCGGCAAAGTACGGCAAACATCGACAATGGCCGTGATCGCAGTGGCTGGCAAGGATCCTCGACTCGCATTCCTGGTCCGTGTAGCAGTCGTCGCCCAGCTTAATCGCGCTACCACCAGCCTGAAATCGAAACACATTTTCTAACCGCGACCGACATCAACGATCTCCTCGTGCCATCGAGCGTCGTAATCGCGCTACCGTTTCGACCGCGTTTTCCCCTTATCACCCCTCTCCTTAACTCGCGATCCTCTGCGTACTCTGCCCTCTGCACAGTTCTCACGGGCAACGCGTACAATGCGCGTGCAATTTCGCGCTCAGCTTTACGAACGGGAAACGCGAGCTAAACGGAACGTGGAAACGCGAATGAAACGACTAGCGGAGAAAGAGAGATGGGAGGAATGAAGTCGGTGCGCGGAAAAGGGAGGAAGGGGGGAGAGATTTCGTATTTGCGTTGAATTTGACGCGTACACTTGTATCCGGTTCACCAGTCGGTTCGAGGAAAAACTTG